>PVJS01016894.1:0-27599 GCA_004027185.1 Glis glis
TCCTCCTCTTCCTCCTCCTCCTCCTCTTCCTCCTCCTCCTCCTTTTCCTCCTCCTCCTCCTCCTCTTCCTCCTCTTTCTCCTCTTTTCTTCTTCCTCCTCCTTCTTCAGATTGAATCCAGATGCATTCTACTTCTGAGCTACACGCCCCTTACAGCCCTACTTTATTTTTTATTTGGAAACGAGTTCTCACTAAGTTGCTGAGAGCCTCGCTAAATTGCTGAGGCTGCTTTTTGAACCTGTGATCCTCCTAAGTCAGTCTCCTAGTACTGGGATTACAGGTGTGCACCACCATGCCCAACCTCCATAGTCTGCCCAGAAGTCCCAGGGAAAACAAGACAAAACAGAAGAAATCAGCACACAAAAATCTGTCTACAGTGGCACCTTGACATGTTGTGACAACTTTTCTGCTCATTTTCTACTATCACTCATTCTATCTGAGTATAAGGTATTTATACATTCATGTCCCTATCTATCCTGCCTTTTTCTGACAACCTTAGTCTTTATTAGTATTCTTTCCAAAATCAAAATGTATCTTTCTGGTATACAATGCTTTGTTTGTTTGTTTGTTTGTTTGTTTGTTTGTTTGTTTTGGGACTGCTACAGACTGAATGAACTTTATCATTGAGCTGCATCCCCAGTTCATATATATACACTTCTTATTTTGAGACAGAGGCTAGCTACATTGTCCAGGCTGGCCTCCAACTTGTGATCCTCCTGACCCAGCTTACTAAATAGCTGGGATTACAGGCTTGCTCCATCATATCTACTATACAGTGCTTCTGTAACAAAAATAAAACAAAAGAAACAAACAAAAAAACAAGAGCTTCACCTGCTGAGGAAATATGTAAGGATCAGAAATCAAACAGAAGGCCAGGCATTGTGGTGCACTCCTGTAATCTCAATACTTGGGAGGCTGAGGCAGAAGTATCACAGGATCAAGGCCAGCCTCAGCAATTTAGCAAGACTCTCAGTTACTTAGCAAGATCCTGTTTCAAAATAAAAAGGGTTGTGGGTGTAGTTCAGTGGTAGAATGTCCCTGGACTCAATCCCAAGTAACACACACACACACACACACACACACACACGCACACACACACACATACACACTCACGAGAAAGAGAGAGAGAGAAGAAAAGAAACCAGGCCATGTGGTGGTGAACACCTGTAATCCCAATATTTGGGAGGCTGAGACTGGAGAATCACAGGTTTGAGGCCAGCCTCAGCAATTTTGTGAGACCCTGTTCCAAAATAAAAATTAAATGAGGCTGGGGTGCATAGCTCAGTGGTAGAAACCCCTGGGTTCAAACCCTAGTACCACAAAAAAAAAAGTGGAAAAGGGAGAAAGAAAAATCTAATTTGATTTTTAATTTTCAGGGGGAAATGGCAATTTTAGCTTTTGAATTAAGTTTTATGTGTTAAATTAAATGCAAACCTAAGGCATTCCAATGTCCTCAGAAATAACTAGCCTCCATTTCTTTAGATAAAGAAAGTGCAGTTGTTTCTTTTCTTTTCTTTCTTTTTTTTCTTTAACCAACATATTTGAAAGTTGGGGTTATTTTTAATCCCATTAAGCTGTATTTTATCTTTGAAGGGCTGAGTGAAAACACATTTTTAAAACTATTATGATCTAATTGTTTCTAAATATATCTCACTTTTACCCAAGTGATTACAATTTGCTCAATTAAACATTTTTGGTTATTGAAACAAAGAAACATAAATTACATATTCAGATGTGAATAACTTTTGCTCTACAGCTGTAATCAACTTTCTCTAATAATTTCATCTCTTCCATGAAATGAATATGCAGAGAAGACATCCATTACATGCACAAAGAAATATGAGAGTCCAATATTATATTTTTTTAGCAGAAAGACTACAAACCACAATGATAAGTGATTTTTGCTATGTAAAAGCAAATTGTTGGTTCCTGGGTTTTTCTCTGTGGATTCTGTAAATATTTACCTCTGTATCTTTCTTTTCTTCCTATTTATATATATTTTTCATACTTTTTGGTGTCTTGTATGAATAACTGTCTGAGTCTATACAGTTGTCTCCTTTGTGAGTTTTTCTATGTGTTATTCCTTCATGAATATTCTTGGATGCATATTTTTTGGCCCTCATTCTGTTTCTGAATGGCTTTCTCTTTGTTTCTATTTTTCTGGGGGTGAAATTCTGTATATTCCTAAATTTCTTGCCTTGTTTGTGAATGGATGAAAGGTTTTTCAAGGGAAGCCTCGAATAAATTTTGAACTCTGTTTTTCAACCATGAATTAAATTTCATTACTCTTGTCTGAGATGATACTGACCCTAGAAATAACCAAAAATTTTATGTCATATTTGAACATAATATGTTTGTATGTACAATATGAAATGATTTTTAAAGTAATGGGCTTTACATTCCCATGCTAAGATTTGAAAGGCATTAAGTACACCTTTAAAAATATTTATCTATCAAGACCACATTGCTAACTTCATACTTTTGCTTATTATAATTTAAAAATTTCCCAAAATAATCAAGCCTTAATAGACTTACTGATTAGTTTTACCAAATGTCTTTAATATACTTATATTGGTACATTGTAGATATACATCATAGTTAGGTTCAAAATGACATAAACATACATGCATGTGGCAGTTGGTGTTATCCCTAGTCAGTTGGGGTTATAGGCTAACCTGCCTATAATCCCCGTACTTGGGAGGCTGAGACAGGAGGGTCCCAGGTTCGACGCCAGCCTTAGTAACTTAGCAAGACTTTCAGCAACTTAACAAGAACCTGGCCCAAAAATATAAAGGTCTGGGGTGCAGCTTGAAGTAGAATGTCCCTGGGTTCAACCCCTAGTATGAAGAAGGAGGAGGAAGTGGAGGACGAGGAGGAAAATACCAATCTTTCATAAAATATTTTAAATAATAAAAAGAAAAAAATTTCCTAATCCATTTTATGAGGCTAATATTAGCTCAATAACATAGTCAAAGATTACATTAAAAAATAAACTACAAACCAATATCCCTTATTAGCATAACGGAAATATCCTTTTCAAAACAGAACATACTGAATACACCAACATATAAAAATGACCTCACACCATGACTAGGTAGAATTTACTGCAGAAATACAAGAAAAGTTTAACATCTAAAAATAAAACAATGTAATATACCATACTAGTAGAAGATAATGATTTCAATAGATGCAGAAAAAGCACTTGACAAAATATGGCACATTTTAATTATAAAATCACTAAAAATAACTAGAAAGGAAGCTTGCTTAATGCAATAAAGAATATAAAAATTCACAGCTAACATCATATTAAATGGAGGAATACTGACTATTTTCCTCCTATCATCAGAAATATGACCAGAATCATTTGTCTCAGCTTTTCTATTAATATGTATGTGATAATTCTAAGTAGGACAACTAGACAAAAATAATAAATAAGTACATAAATGGTATCCAAATTAGAAATGAGGTCGATTTGCTATTTTCATAGGACATTATCTTGTATACAGAAAAGCCTAAGGAATCCACTAAAAAAAAATTGAACTGGTAAATGAGTTCAGCAATAAGGCAGGTTATAAGATCAGCATATAAATATCACTTGTATTTCTACACATTAGCAATCAACAATCTGAAAATGAAATTAAGAAACATTCCTATTTACGTCACTTTTTAAATACCTAAAAATAAATTTAACAAAGAAGCACAAACCTTGTACACTTGAAATGACAACATATTGTTGAAAGTAAGATCTAAATAAAGAAAAGATGCCCTATATTCATGGATCAGAGACTTAATATTAAGATGGAAATGTTCCCCAAGTTGATCTAAGATTTTTCATTCATCAAATCCTAAGGAATCTAGTAAACTTTTGGAATAATACATGAGTTCATCAATGTAACAGGTTTTCAAATCAATATAAAAAGATCAGTTGTAGCTCAATACACAGGCAATGAACAAAACCACAATTAGATATCACTACACACCCACTAAGTTATGAAAGAGAGACAATTACAAGTGTTGGTCAGATTGCAAAGATAATTGGAACGCTCATACATTGTTGCTAGTGTACAATGCTATCACTGCTTTGGAAAACAGCTTAACTGTTCCTCAATATGGTAAATGTAGATTTCCTGTATGACTCAGAAACTCAATACATACTCAAGAGAATAGAAAACCTACCTCCACCCAAAACTTGTACACAAATGTGCATTCATGAGAGCTATAAAATCATTATTCATAGGGGCCAAAAATTGAATTTGGAAACAATCCAAATTCTCATTAACTGTGAACAGATAAACACAAACATGGTACATCTATTCAATGCAATACACTTGTGCAATACACTTCTGCAATTATGTACACAAGTACATATTAGAACATGCATGAATTTCAAAAACATGATGCTAAATGAAAGAACTCAGTCACAAAAGATAATAGGTTATGTGATGCTATTTATGTGTAATGACTGAATAGGAAAATCCATAGAAACAGAATAGAAACTAGTAGTTGTCAGGGACTGGGAGAAGGGGAAAATGGGGAAATACTGCTAATATATATGGGGTTTATTTGGGAGGTGTAGAAATTATCTTAAAATTAGATTGTAGTGGTGGTTGCACAAGTCTGTGAACATATTAAAAAACCATTGAACTGTACGTTTGAAGTGTATGGATTTTATAGTATGTGAAATATACTCAATAAAACTGTTTTTAAAAATTCAGACCTGGACCCTACTTATTTTGTCCCTCTTTCATTTCACTTCAGTCAAGTTGACTTGAATGTTAAGTGTTGAGGGCGCAACAGTTCATGCTGGCTCCCCAGGGCTTTGAACTCGGTTCTTCCCATGCCTGTGTCTTCATGTCATTCCAGGCTCAGTTTCATCACTACCTCTCAGGGTAGCCTTTTGCAGTCACCATCCTTTCTTCATAGTACTCATCATTTTTGGAAAAACTTTCTTTTCTTTAAATTTGCTTTCTCATTTACAATTTTATATTTTCCTTATTCAATTATAAGATTCATAAGAACAAGAATATGTCTCTTTTGTAAACTGATTGACCCCTATTGCCTAGAAAGTAGCTGGCATGTAATAATCACATGACCTGTAGTTTTGACTGAGGGAAGAAACAAAAAAATAAAAGTCCTTACTTCACAAGGGTGAAACAAAGTAGACTGATTTCAATTAATACTAAGGATATGTTATATCTCATCGTATAATTCATTTTTGTCTTTTTTTAGAATAACAACATTCTGGAGATGCATGAAGATACCTTCTGCAATGTCAAAAACTTGACTTACATCCGTAAGGCACTGGAGGACATTCGATTGGATGGAAACCCTATCAATCTCAGCAGAACCCCTCAAGCGTACATGTGTCTACCTCGTTTGCCTATTGGGAGTCTTGTCTGATTTCAGATAACATGTAGTAGCATTACGATGCCTACTATAACAAAAACAATTCTTAACTGCTCTCCTCAAAAACAAAACCCAGCATCATAACTTCCAACTGTATTCTGAAAAAAACGACTACACAAAATGCAACCAAAAGTGTTAAGATACAATGAAAATTTAGTAATTTAATAAACAGTCAGATGCATTAGGATGAAAATTATAAAATGCACAGAAAGAGCAAAACCAAGTGATAAAACATATTTCACAGATATTGTTATAAATCACATATAACTTGCAAGTTTTAGGGATTCATATGCTACCTAATTTCAAATTAAGTATATAGAAGTGAACATTTTCAAATCTATCATATTAAGTATCTTGCTAAGATTTAGACTTTTTTAATTAAACTTACATATTCCTTATTTTTCACTAACATATGTATTTCATCTAATTCATTAAAGAGCATGAAGACAAGAATAAATGTGTTTAAAAATTACAATTGTCTTGTGAGAAAATATTTGTCAAAATCACAATATGCACATATCCAACATTAATACACATAACTCCAGTTTTTGAATATAATATACTGTCATCTTAAAAAACCTATAAACTCATTTTAGACCTTTGCTAAACTGACTAGTTACTTGGTATATATCTATGCCTATCACAGAAAAAAATAAAATACAGGAAATGAAAAACACAGAATGTAATAGCCATACTAGGAAACAAGGAATATTTTGTAAGAAGAACTGATCTTTCTAAAATGTATAATGATCATATAGGCACTGGGTTAAAATTTCAAATACAGCTGGGCATGGTGGCACACACATGTAATCCCAGTACTTGGATCATAGGCTCAAGGCTAGCCTCAGCAATTTAGTGAGACCCTGTTTGAAATTAAAAAAATAAAAAGTGCTGGGGTATAGCTCAGTGGCAGAATGTCCCTGGATCCACTGGACCACAGCGAAACAAAACACACAAAATAACCCTGAAAACAAAGGATATTCATGATATGTGGGTTTTTATAGCTGCAAGACCCCAAGTTCCACTCACTGGAAACAATGGCTTCTTGCACAGCTTCATAAAATTTTCCCTAAGAAATTAAAACTTTCATAAACTTCTTTTTATATAGATATGTTATATGTGCTACTTGTATACACATATTACCATTATGCATATATCTATACATGAAACCATGCATTTTTTTTAAGTACAAAAGATAATGAGTAAAGCTGGACATGATGGTGCACGCTTGTAATCCTAGTACTTGAGAGGCTGAAACAGGAGGATCGTAGGTTCACGGCCAGCCTCATCAATTTAGTGAGGCCCTCTGCAACGTATGAAATTCTGTTTCAAAATAAAAAAAATAAAATAGGTCTGGGGGTATAGCTAGAAGGTGGAGTGTCCCTGGGTTCAATCCCCAATACCACACACACAAAAAGATAATAAATATTCTGAACCATGCTTGTTCCATTATAAAATATTTCTTGGTGATATTTCCATATCAGCACAGCTCTACTGATTCTGCAAACTACACATCATTCCATTGCATGAATGTACATAACTATGTGTGCTTGTGAGAGTACATCTATGAATAGATTCATAGAAGTAAATTCTGGGTCAAATACTATTGTTTTATTTTATTTTTAGTCTTGTATTGGTACATTATAGTCCCACATCATAATGTAATTCATAATGGTAGCAACATATATGCACATATCACTTGGCGGGCTTTCCCCCTGGCTCCCTCCCCATTCCTCACCATCCCCATACAATATATTGAGATTGACATTGGTATTCTCACATATGTACATAATGTCAATGGAAGTGTTTCCTTCATTAATTCTTCCTCTCCCCCGACCCTCCCAAAGACCACCTATTATTTTATATTTTAATAAATGTTACTAAATTGTCTGTCAGAGATTATACACACTTACACTTTCACCTAAAATGTGGAAGAGTACATAGTTCTGTACAACTTCACCATGATGGTTTAATATCAAACTTTTTCACCATTGCATAATATACTTTTGAATTAGCATATGAAAGCTTAAAAATCAAAGAGTTTTCAGTACATTTGAAAACTATATATTTTTCAACTAGCTCTATCCTTCAGTTGAATATATTTCTACGTCTAAATGATCCAATATTTTTTCATTTTGCTCCACATCATTTTTATATGCTGTTATTCATAAACACTGGCATGAAAGTCAAAAATCTGTAACAATTACAGAAGACTCCTCTGTGTCTCCACTTTATATATATAAAATTTTTTTTGATTCAATTTAAAAGTATAAGCACCAATATGTCTTTAATTATGAAAACTATATGCTAATTTTCTTGAGCTCGTGGAGGAAAACTAATCATGCATTTCATCAGAACTTGAATACTCCCAAAGTTAAAGAGCTTAAAATAGAGTAACCACCCAACCATCAAGTGCCACAAACCAGTGACATTTGAAAATTGGTTGAAAGGGTTTTTGTGTTGACATTTTAGATACACTCTGTCATAACTACATTACTGTGAACCAGACTAAAAGTAGAATTTTATTTTAACTTTGGACATCTGTATTAGTTTCCTAGTACAGCCTAACAAAACTGCAACAAAAATCTCAACTTAAACAATACCCATGTACTATTTGACAGTTCCTGTAGATCAGAATTCCATACAATTCAACTAAGTTTTCTGCTTGTGATTTACCAGACTGAAAGCCAGGCATTGTTGGTTGGGCTCTTACCAAGAAGATATGAAAACAATCCACTTCCAGGCTCATTTGGATGATTGGAAGATTCTGTTCCTTGTAGTGGTAGTATAAAGATGCCTAATAGCTGGCTGTCAGCCAAGGACACCTCACATGTGTGAGAGGACACCCACAGTCCTCATTAGATGGTACTTTCCATCTTCAAAAGCCCACAGTAGCATGCTGAATCCCTCTTGTGCTTCTAATCTCTGTGATTTGCTCTTCTATCCTAGGAATAATCTTTATTTGTAAAGTGCTCATTTGATAGGGTCACACCCTCCTGGATATCCTTCATACTTAATGTCAACAGATTTGAGACTTTAATGACATCTGCAAAATTTTTAAATAAGAGTACCTTGATGGATGTTTGAACAAACAAAATGACCAGGAAAGTTGGAAAATGATTTTTAAAATTCTGTTTATCGCAATCTCCAAATTCTAGTAGTATTAAGCAAATGGTGACTCACCATGGATGGTGAGCTTCTTTCTCTGTGCTTTAATCTTCCTAGAAACACAGGAAATGGTGATGTGGCAGTGGTGATCAAACAGTAACATATAGTGAAGCCACTGTATATTTCTGAGGTGTAATAATGTGCTTTGATTGTATCTTCATGTATACAAGAAAACAAACAATATCGCTGACTTCTCTAATTCTGTTATGACAAGGAGGCAGCCAAATAGATGGTGACATTTTGATTCATGAGTTAATGTTTGAGAAAAAATAATTTACAATGATATTTAGAAAAATTCAGTGATTTTTAACACACACACACACACACACACACACACACACACATAACTATTTTCTAGTGTTACTTTTGCTTGTATTAGTGGCAAATACAGAGGAAAGTAATATAGAAGACAGAAAAATTATCTGCTAGATTTTTTTATGTGTGTGTTACTGGGGATTGAGCCCAGGTATGTTCTACTTCCAAGCTACACCCCCACCCCCATTTTATTTCATTTTTTTTTATTTTGAAACAGTGTCTTACTAAGTAGCTACGGGCCTTGATGAATTGCCAAGGCTGGCCTCAAATCCTTCTGTATCAGTTTCCCAAGTACTGGTATTATAGACATGTGCCACCACGCCCAGCTATCTGCTAGACCTTATGTATGTATTTTAATGAGGCTAAATAACACCACGAGACAAATGAGTAGCTCCTAGAATGTCCATAGAGCTGTTATGAAAACTTTCTACAATGTTGTCTAAAATATTAAGAGCTACAGCACATCCTTAATGTAAAATAGAAGATCATAAAATACAAAACACCATAAATATGGTCCAAACATCAGTGGATAGTGACAGAAAATCATTTTTAGGCCAAGAGTTTAACTTTGAAGAATATTAATGTTGTTTTAAAGTTAGTTTCTTTTTTTTTTTTTTGCGGTACCGGGGATTGAACGCAGGGGTGTTCTACCTCCGCGCTATGCCCCCGGCCCTATTTTTTATACTTTATTTTTGAAACCGGGTCTCACAAAGTTGCGGAGGGCCTCACTAAGGAGAGAGACAGACAGAGAGAGAGAGAGACAGACAGAGAGACAGAGAGACAGAGAGACAGGGAGAGAGAGCACTGAGGCTGGCCGGGAACCCGGATCCTCCGGTCTCTGCCTCCCAAAGTACTGGGATTACAAGCGTGCGCCACCACGCCTGGCAAAGTTAGTCTCTTTTAACACACATTGTTACCATATAAAAAAATTGTAGGCTCAAGCTATGTTCTAGGCATTCTGCTTAGGTGTAAATCATGTATTATTTCATAGCATAATAAGAGTTGGAGAAAATAACTATTCCAAGTCACAAATCAAAGGAGAAAGGCTACATACCTTGTCTCAGGTCAAGTGCCTACTCTAAAATCCTGTCCTATTCCACCCCATTTTGGAACCTCAAATACCAGACATGACTTTTTCCTGTTTTATAAGAAAATGATGTACAGATTGGACAGAGTTGAAAAGATCATCTTTGCCTTTCTCTGTGTGATAATGACATCCAAATGACCAATGGCCTTTCAAGTCACAATGGAGGAAGCATTTCTGGGAGCCAGAGCAATCTTCCAGACACATGGCCTCTGAAAAATTGACAGGAAGGTGGACTGAGATTCTTAGGTCATGACTTACTCATTAGGCAGGAAGTATAGCAGCCAATAATAATTTTAGGGACCTAGTAACGAGCTATAAACTATTATTTTATTATTTTTATGAATGAAGAGGTCTCTATAAATTGTAATGATGCCTGGCCTGAGAGAAGACTGTTGATGATATCAGATCTCCCCACAAATGGCATAGAATTGTTTTCTGTCCTCAGAACCTTCTCAATATACCATCATTACAAAATCAAGGGTATTTGTAGCAAATAAAATAAAAAAAATAAAATGCTGGGATGAAAGGGGCATTATTATGCAAATGTGATGGGGCTAGTTGACATTCGCACAGGCAATATGATTGTTTACTGACAGGGCTGCTTTGCAGATGCTGTTCACAGAAGGAAAAAGTGCTTATCCTAACACTGGAAATGGGACAATACCATTTTAGCCATTTTCTAATTATATCATATTTATGTGGCCATTTCAAATAGTTCACATTCTATATTGACAGCTGTCAGGGTCCCAACCAGGGGCCAGCTATGTTTGCAAGCAATGAAATCCTCAGGATGAAGAAAACACGTGGAGCTGCCATCTGGAGGAGAACAAACAGCAACCTTATTTACAGACCCATCCCTTATATAGGCTTCCAGGCAAAATGGTACACGTGCACATCAGCATGATGTGAGCATGAGCATTACACTTTGTCTAGTCATATTTACATAACTATATACACATCTGCAGCTGTGCGGGGTCATGTCTTCACTTGCTGGTCTATGCTTCCTCTGGGCTCCCATACTCCACTCCCTACAAGGTGGCAGTGCACAAATTAACCCAAGGAGCAGTACACTGGGCCCCAAAACCACAATAGAGGGTACAACAAGTATTAGTCCTCTAGCCACAAAAGCAAGGATAGTCAATGCCCATCTCCAGGAAGAGCCCAATGAGTTCCACCAGGTTGAAAGCGGGTCCTCCTGTAAGGCCTGCATAGCCTGTACCTCCGCATGCAGCTCTGCTAAGGCTTGTTGTACCTGCTGCTGGTGGTCTGGAATGTATACACAGCATTCTACATGAAGAAGAGCACGCATTTCATCCTGGGCAGCAGTGAGCATATCTAACACCATTCTATTCTGCAAAACCACCATCAAAAGGGAAAGAGCCTATTGGGATGTATTTACCACTTCTGCAACATGTTGAGCTAAGGCTTCAACCTGTAGCTCTACTTCTATAGTACCACCCTCTGGAATAAACAAAGCTAATATAGTTATTGGGGTAACCATCCAACAATTTGATTGGTCACAGACCACATTACCTGTTCTATACAAAAAAGTTGTCATGTTTACAAACTCTATATGTTCCCTATTAACCATCCCCATTCATTTTCTATAGCATATCCCAACAAGGGGTTGGGGGGCATTATTATGGTCTCATCACAACAAGTCCTCTATCATGCAGAGTTTTCTTTCCCATTCTGGGCTGCTGTGGTTTCAGGTTTGTAAAGTAGTCCAGTTTTCTACAGTAGTGGAGGTGATTTGCCACAAGAGACCTTCAGCTGTATCCACTGGTAGCTCAGTGCAAACCCAGCAATGGGAGGTGTTGTGCAGTCCCACAACATGGTGTGTGCCCAGGAAAGCAGGCTAGTTCTTGAGGTTAACCTGGAAGGTAGGACAGGGTAAAAAGAGAGACCATCATAGGTAAGTCCTTCCCTTCTGGGAGGATGCAAGTGACATGCTCATCTTGGGAACATTATCCAGAAAATAGAAGGGAATAGGCAATAGTCTTATGACCTGTGTGCCTTTCAAAATTGTGCCTTCAGCCCATGGGAGAAGCGAGACTGGCACCAGACAGGGCCAGGCAGCTATCCATAGGTTCAGTAGCAACTGGGCTTTCTGTCCCTGGCCCCATGGTTCCAGGAGTGCAACCTAAGGCTTCTGCACACATCAGGGCCATTCCTAGACATCTTGCTACCCCAGGAACAAGGGTTTAGGTACAGGGAGTAAGAGGCCTTCTCCCTTCACCTCTGGTTACACCTGGGCGTCTTCTGAGCTCCCTGTCATCTTCAAAGTGCAGGGCATTCCTGTTACTACCTTATCTAAAGGTGGCCGCCCACTGCAGTGAATTTACTCATAAGCTGTAACACCTCTTCCATTGCTGGCTAAGACCGGCAGCTACTCCTTCAGCAATCTGTTAAAGCATTCAACCATTCTGGCTGCTTGGGGCTGGACTTGCACTAGAGTGTCTGCAGCACGATTACTGGGGGTCTGTCAAGGCCTATGCCCTAGAACATGATATATAGTAGCTCTTTCCTGGAGGCCCCATTTCCATAGGTCCTCTCATGTATCCTTGCCCCACAATGGGCAGTGTCCAATCAACCAGTCTTGTGCTGCCTATCAGGACAGCCACAAATTTAGACCTTGGTAGACTGCCCAGCACTCTGTACTGGCCCCAACAAAGCTTTCCTGGACATGCAAGGGCCTGGTCCCCTTCATGAGAATTAACCAGACCACCCAGAACTGGAGTGTCCAGCACCAATCTTATACCCAAAAGTCTGTGTGGGGGGCTGTAAGGTCACAGCCACATGCGTGGGTGGCTGCCCATGACAGAAACCATCAGTATACCACACTTTTGCAGATATAGGGGCTCTCCCTTCTTCACAGGGACTTGAAGAATCTCCTACTTCCATGGGTTTCAAGAGGGCTGTCTCTTGGAAATGCACTGGCCCCAACAAAGCTTTTCTTTCAACATAGGGACTTGGAGTGTCCCCCACTTCCATGGGTTCTGAGGGACCTGTCACTTGGAATTGTACTGCCCTAGCAAAGTGTGTAACTGTTCAGACAAAGGGCTACTAAAAAACCATGCTTGTTGCTATAAGTATATGCTTCACTTTGTCATAGTGGGTGTTTGGGCTATCCCTGTGTCTGGGATCTGAATCCAGGACCTTAGTCAACCTTCAACTAAGTATGCACCCCACTTTGTCAAAGAAGAGATTTGAACTATATCTGTCTGGGGGATCAAGTCCAGGATCTCAGCCAACCTTCAATAGGATAGGTGGTCTGCACCATCACTGACCCAGTACCTGTAGTGGGTTCTCAAGCTAAGAGGCAGCATATGCCTCTGCCCCTTTCCATAGCTGTGACCAAAACCCAATAGGAGTATTCCTACCCAGATACATCTGTAACTGTTTGACCATTCCTGGTTGAGGATAGGCTTGTATCTTGTCTATCACTACTTTTGGGTATCACCTTTGTCTTACCTGACCAGACAACTCACAAGAATTTGACAGAATACCCAGGTCCCTGGACCTCATCCTCATTGACAGCCCAACCCCATTCCTGGAGGGCAGCTCAGAGGCTGCATGCATCTTCTAACTCTGTAAGAAAATCAGAGGTTAGCATAATATTGTCAATACAATGGCACAACATTATGGTCTCAGACTTCTGCCAAGAGGCCAAATCCTGTGCACCAGACTGTGACACAAGGTAGAACTATGCAGACATCCCTGGGCAATACCAAAAAGGTCCATTGGCACCCTTCCCAGATAAAAGCAAACTGTTCTTGGCTTTCAGAGTAATGTCAATGGAGAAAAAGGTATCTCCAAGCCTACAACATAATGGAACTGTTCCAGTTCATGCAACAGACAATCCATCAACTCTGAAATGTTGGGAACCGCTGCCTGCAAAGGCGATGTCACTTTAACTCCCAATATTCCACTGTAATGTGTCAGGAACCATCAGGTTTTTGCACTAGCCACACAGGAGAGTTGAATGGGCTTTGAGTTGGGTGAATTACACTTGCCTCTTTCTAGCTTTAGTATCATTTTTCCAATTTCCTCATTCCCCCCTGATAACTTGAACTGCTGTACATTCACAATCTTCATGGATTGGGGACGTTATAAGTGAGCATGATGGGGATGTCCTCTAGTAATAGTCTTTACTGCATGCACCTATAGCTGGAATTCCCCAATAGTTGTCTATATAGTCAATCCTTGTAACACGTCTACCCCTAAGACATACTCAGCTATGGGGGATATATACACATCATACTGCTTAAGAGGCAAATGTCTGACTCCCAAAGTCACTGGGGCACATCAACCTGTAACGAGAGCCTCCATAACCCTCTATGGTAGCCCTAGGTCTAATAAACTTCTCTGGGTTTCCAAAGAGGAGGATGTCTGCTCCCATATTAACTAGGGCCAGGATGTGTTACACATTGTGGGGAAACCAGTAAATAATCAGTTCCACATGCAGCCTCAGGTCAGCTGGTTCCCTTGCTAACCAGGTACCTCAGCTGAGGCTCTAGTATAGCCTCCCGCTGGGGTCCACAGTCTTGCTGTCCATCAGCATCCTGACTCTCCCCGTGCTGCTTCCAGGGCCCACATGGCAAAGCTAAACCTACTGCAATTGAACTTGCACAGCCTAGGACTGCCAAACTGTTCAGCCCCCCCCCCAACTGAGCTGGCCTCTGCATACCAAAGTCCACACTTCTTACATAGCTGGGAAATTCTAGTCGGCCCACAGAACTGTGGATGCATGCTGCAACATGTGGCTACAGGACTTTTAAAGCTTTCCAGACTTCTTCTGGCTGGGGATATACCTGGTCCCATTCTGGCTGGGGACATGTGTAGAGGATGGGACATAAAACAACCCCAGGAACTCATAAACAACTTACAATTTGTTTGAACGTGCCAATTGTAGAGAGCATGGGATATAACCTCAGGAACTCATAAACAACTTGTTTTGACATGCTAGCATGTGGCCCAGACCAATAAGCCTGTGCTACAAGTTGATAAAAGACCCTTGGATCATAAATCTCTTCCTGCATCTGATGGACTTATAGCATCAATACCTTTGTGGAAATGACAAGTGTCTGGTAAGGTTTGATAAGCCTGCCAATGACACTTGGAAGCACACATAGGAATCCTGTAAAAAGAGCAGCCTTTTCGCATGCAGTGCCCTGAGCTATTGCTTATACCATGACAAGTCTACTGTGCATACAACTCCAATCCAGAGACTTCACTTCAGCCCTGCTCTTTGCTGACTGAGCATCATTGCAACTCTTCAGCCTTCTCAGTGCCCAGACCAACTTTGGAATCTCCTCTTCCATCCCTGGACTTGGTTCCTTATATCCCCTTCCCCCGCTTGTTTGTAGCTTGTTATTTGCTAATTATTTGAAGTGCTCAGATGACAGAAATTGTATGTTGTTTAGCATACTTGTTAAACCTAAATTATTAGAATTATTAGTGTGAAGTATATCATTTGATGCTCATTTATATCTAATTGGCTCTGGCAAAGCAGCCACCCTGCATCTAAAACTAGCTTAACCTTACTTATAGAATTTACTAATAATTTCCTGCATGCTATAACCTTTGAGTGTTTAATAAACCTTGTGACATTGTGAAAAAACACAAATCGTGTGTGACATGATTTATTGGTCTTAGGGCCTTGTGGCCTGTTGCTTATGACAGGATGTACACTGTCCCAATCCACTGGCAGGGTCCATGCAGCCAGATACTCTGCTACCAGGAACCGGATAAAGCTGGGGGCCACATTCTCTCCACCCTGAGTTGTTTCCCCAGGGCCTGCTCCTTTGGTAGTATGATAGGGGCATTCACCTCCTCCTGCTGACTATGCCAATTGTCAAGGGCCCTGTCATGGGTCAGCTATAGTTGCAGGGGAGGTTTCAGCAGTGAGATCCCCAGCTGGGAGTGAAGCACATGGAGCTGTCATCCAGAGGTAAACAAATAGCAACTTTTTTCACAGACCCATCACTTATATAGTGTTCTAAGCAAAATGGCACATATGCATGTCAGCGTGACATATGCATGTACACTTTGCTTGGTCGTACTTTCATAAATATATACACAACTGCAACTGTGCAAGATGCATGCACATCTGCGGCTGTGCAGGGTCATGTCTCACTGCCAGCCTGTACTGCCTCTGGGCCCCACAACAGTTCTAATTCTAAAACTGACCTCTGATAAAAGCCCAATGTATACTTTTTAACAATACAATGTCTTTTCCTATTCAATTACTACATGTTTAATTTTTCTCTAACTAGTAAAGGCTGTTTGTCAATTTAAAAAAAGACTGCATTCTGTTGCCCCAAATAAATTATACTTCACAATTATTTGTAAGTAAGCTAATAATTCCTTTCTAATCATTACTGAGTACACATTTTCTCTCTGAAAATCTTGAGTTGATACAGGATTAATAGTATTTTCAAAGGTGATGACATATAATATCTATACACATTAAGATTATAAGTGTAAAAGTGGTGCCCTTACTTGTCTTTAAATCTGTAGAAACATTGTCTTTGTAGTTATCACAAAGTTAATTTTCTCTTCATAATTTGCTTAAAATTATTTGAAGATTTGGAAATGGATAAATATCATAATGGTATTCCCTGATGAACAATACACTTTAAAAATGTGCAAACAAGCCCTTCAACTTCTCAAATTATCAAAAGAATGCAATGGGTAATTCTGAATCTTTTTACCTCACCTCTGAAAAACTAGAAAAGCTTAATACCTTGTACTTAGACTCTGTGACCACAAGATGGGGCCAAACTTTTTAGTTTTAAATTCCTGTATGTGGATGTTTTTGTTGTTGAAAAAGACAAGTCTTCTGATGGTGCATAGCATATGCTTTATTTATTTATATTTGTATCACATAGCATGGCATTCATTTTATATATATGTGGATCTAAATATTTATTTTCATTTATATGACAAAATATATCAGATATATCCAACTTAAAAAATTTAGTTACAGGTTTAATCAGCTAGGTTTGCTTTTTGGAAGCCAAATGAAAAAATGCCCAAAACTAATAAATATAACCAACTCCACTATGAAGAATGATAATATTGTCAACATTAAATAGTTTAAAAATGGAATTTTTGACAAAATTTTTAAATAAGGTGTTACTCCTCAATAGTTTGTTTCATGTAGGGACACTTGCTGAATGAATTTTGAATGATCTACTACTGCCACCAAGTGTTAGAATTCCTTCTTTTCAAGTCAAACAATGCACAAAAGCTAATACCAAGACTGCAGTGCGTTTTTAACTTAAGAACATAGTGCTGGGCAGGACAGAAGGCATAGCATAACTTAGGTCATTATACATCATTTATTGAAATTTCAAAATGCAAATGTCATTAAAACTTCCTACATACATTGATAACTAATCAATACAAAGGACACAGTTTAGACACAGTTTACTGAATTTACTTCACATATTCGACAGACTAGAAGGTGACCCTTGATGATTTTCTGCCTCCGGGTGTCCACAGCTTTGTGTTTCCCCCCTCATCGCCCCAACCCTGCCTTGTGTGCTGGTGGGATCTGGGCCTCACTTCTAATCTATAGAATATACTAAAAATGATGGATGGCACAAATCTCAAATGATTATGATAGGTACACACACAGTATTTATATTCACATCTATAAGTCTCCATCTTGCTAGGAAGAACTAGGGAAAGTCTATCAGTTTCTTGATGATGTGAGCAGCCATGTTGCAGAAACCCATGGCAAAAAATTGTGGGTAACATCTAAGAACAAACTTAACCCCGTGGACTTGTGGGTAGCCTCTCCACCCTGAAGGTGGCCTCCATCCAACAGACTGCAAAAAGGAAAGACCCTCATCACAGACCCATAAGGAAATGAATCCTTCTAATCAATGGATGATCTTGGAAGTGGATTTTCCCAAACTGAGGCCCTGAATGAGAACCCAGACCAGCCAACACATTGATGACAGCCTGTGGAGATGCTGCGTGAGGCCTCGGCTAGGCCATTCCTGGACCCCTGACTCCTGGAAACTTTGAAATAATAAATGTATTGTTTTATGTAACTCCACTTGTGTTAGTTATGCAGCAACAGAAAACTGATACAATATATAACAGCATGTAAATGTGTTTTACTTTAATATTAAATCGGAAGTTTATTTTTCAGTATTTAAAGAACATAGGTCTAGTTCAATTAAAAATGCGTATTTAAAACTGGGTATGGTGGTATACCCCTGTAATCTCAGTACTTGGGAAGCTGAGGTAGGAAGATCGCAGGTTCAAGGACAGCTTCAGCAACGTAGCGAGACTCGCAGCAACCTAGCAAGGCCCCATTTCAAAAACAAAACGATAAAGGGTATAGTTGAGGTAGAACTCCTTTGTGTTCAATCCCCAGTACCAAAACAAAGTGTATTTAAGAATTCTTCAAGCCGGGCGTGCTGGAGCACGCTTGTAATCCCAGTACTTTGGGAGGAAGAGACCAGAGGATCTGGATTCGCGGCCAGCCTCAGCTCTCTCTCTCTCTCTCTCTCCCTCTCTCTCTCTCTACTTAGTGAGGCCCTCCACAACTTCGTGAGACCCGGTTTCAAAATAAAGTATAAAAAATAGGGCCGGGGGTGTAGTGCGGAGGTAGAACGCCCCTGGGTTCAATCCCCGGTACCGAAAAAAAAAAAAAACAAAGAATTCTTCATTGGATTTCTCACTGCTATGCTTAACATACTCTGGAAGTAAATTGTCTTGGGTGGTTAACCAGTACATTAAAAATTTGTATTATAATTCTAAGCTGAGCTTGGTGGTGCATGCCTATGATCCCAGTAATTGGGAGGCTGAGACAGGAGAATTGCAGGTTCGCGGACGGCCTCAGCAACTTAGTGAGGCCCTGGACAACTTAATGACACTCCGTTTCAAAATAAAAAATAAAAGAAAATAAATAGGTGTGGGGGTGTAGCTCAGAGGTAGAATGCCCCTGGGTTCAATCCCAAGGATCACGCACATACCAAAACAGAATTGTATTATAATTCCAATCTTAGAAAAAAACTAAAAATTATAAGTAACAATCTGTTGCTTCTCATAAGAAGAGTGGGATATGACAATACTGATTTTAATAAAGAGAATAAGAAAGATAAGCCACTATTATATGTGTAAAAGTTATGTCAGCTTTTATACATAAAACATGATGTCCTCAAATATCTGTAAAATGAATCAACTGTCTTTTTTTAAAAACAAAAAGAAAATAATGGGAACTCTACCACAGTAATATAGTCAATTTCTAAAACTCTCAATTAAAATTCCATATTATCTCACACATATGTCCTGAGAAAAGTAAATCTGGAATATCACCATTCCATTTTGAGTTAAGCAGAGCAGGGGTATGATAACTGGCAAAGGGGGGAGTCTGTATTTATAGGGGAGGACTGGAGGCTCCAAGTGTCAGTATCGTGCACTTTGAGTCAAGCAGGCTTGTCTTCAGCAATCCACAGAGCATACAAAACTGAAAGAAGCCTGCAGAGGCCACAGGTCCCAAGCCAACTGTGGGACTCCTGATCCAAGAACCCGCACACTGGTCTCAATGTTCAGCCAGAATGCATAAATGACCTTTGCAAGCTTCAGGGCTTTCACTGGGTTTGCTTCTCTGGCATTGAATGGACTGAGGTTCCTGGCAGGAAGTGTTGAATTTTGCACAATTCCATTTGCCACAGGAAGGTAATAAAGGGAAATATTCTGGGATGGTTTTCTCGAGGATTAAGCCTGGTAGCACCTCCTGGCTATTTCTACAAAGTAGGACAAGAGAATGACATAAGGGTTGTGGGGATACCTTAGAGTTGCCTCTGGCAGAGTTAGAGGTCTTTCCATACACTGTATCAATTCCTTTAAAAGTTCTAAAGTAGTTAAGTATGATAATGATTCTAACTAAATGACTGGGTATTTATGTATACCTGCACTATTTATTTATTTATGGCTTTGGGTTTTATTTGTTTGTTTTGGTACTGGGGATTTAATCCAGGGGTGTGCTACCTACCAGCTATACTCCAGCGCTATTTTATTTTTATTTTCTTCCTAAGTTCCCGAGGGTCTAGATAAGTAGCCGAGACTGGCCTCCATCCTGTGAGCCCTCTGCACACTTTAAATGAAGTACCTTATTTAACGGAAGTGTTAAATATTACACAACCCTGTGTACTAGGTACTATAACAAAACCATACTCATGGTGAACCTAGTATCGCTGACTCCATTTTGTTTCCATACCTTTATTTTGTGGTCATGATCAGTCCATGAGGACTCTCCACCCCCACTCCGAGAAGAGCAGGTAGACCCCACTGTCAGGAACCCCTCCCCTGATTGTTCCCCAAGATTAACTTGAAACCACTAGTTTAGGCTTCTGTACTATGCTCTGCTAGTCCCTATGCTCCCTTTTTTTCTAGTTTGAAACAGGATGTGGTTTTTGCCTTTAAATAGTTGCCCACAACTGCAATCCGGCAGCGAGTTCTTTGGGACATTAGTCCACTCGTGGTCGCCGGCTTTTGCAATAAAGACTCCTAATGCGATCTCTCGGAGTATGGCGCTCCTCTATTATTGTCTTGCTCTGGCCCTTACACCAATGGTTAAGGAACCTGAGGCTTGCCGATGTTGCTGAAGTGAGTCGAAGTTGAATTTCCTTTATTTAAATTAGAACTCGGATGCTCAACCATGATACTTTAAAGGCTACAACGTATGTTGTAGGGTCAGTGAAGGGACAAAAGGAAAGACATAGACTTGCTCTCAAGAGCAAACCCATGGTATTCTACATTCAGTAATGTTTGCTTAATCAAGGGACATGTCTGGTAGATTAGAACAAGCAGTCCTTTCTCAAATGCTTCCTCTACTTATCACGAGATTTCTAGTTGAGGCGGGTTGGTGGTATAGCAATGTCACTGAGAACTCGGGTCAAAGAGATTTAGGTTTAAATCCTAGCTTCGAAGTGTATTAGACCCACGACCAGGAGAAAAATAACCCCTCAGGTCCCTAATCTGAAAAGCGTGGTAACATGTACCACGAGCGCACCTGGACTCAGTAAACACACACAATAAATGTTTGTGGTCACGTCCTGGAGTTAGAAGAGTGGGGCTGGCCATAGGTAAGGAGTGGAGCCCGGATTGCCGACTCCAGGAGTTTTCCTTTACCCTGTCCCCCTGCCAAAGGAGGTTCTTTCAATACTCAAATTCTCCCCCACACACCCGAGTTCAGCTGAAGGCCCATCTTCCAAATTCCCTCCCCGCGCCCCTTCAAGGTGATACAAAGGGCTCACATAAACCGCCTCAAGCGTTGCCAACAGATCCAGCCTGGCCCTCTGCCCCCAACTGCTCACTCTGCGTCACAAGGACCCTGAGATTGTTCTCGAGCCGCCTAGTTCCCGCCCAGAACCCCACCTTCACACGAGAGCCGCATCTCAATCCCAATTGGCTGTCGCCCTGGGCAACCAAGGACGCGGTGGGCCCGCGGGGGCCACCGGACACTATATAAAGGCTGCGGCGGGCAGCGCCGCCTCAGTCCGGCCAGGACAGCGAAGGTGAAGCACCGGCTCCCGCCGCGCCTCTGCGGGTGCAAGCGCGACCCGGGCGTGGCTCTCGCCGCGTGCCACCCACCGACACCTTCCTCCCCGCCATCCTGAACCAGCCCCAGTCCCACTCGACCCGCCTGGACCAGACAGCCCGGGTGCGAAGGACAAGAGACCCACGAAGAGCCAGCCTCTCGGACACCACCATTGCCACTCGCGGGGGCTCCCTGAACCATGACCCAGGCCTTCTTCAAAAAGGAGGAGCCTCTGAACCTGGGCGGCGACTGGTCCTCCTCCTCCGAGTCCTTGGGCACCTGGTCCTCCTGCAATCGAAGGCGCAGGGGAGCTCCGATTTACAAGCGGCGGTACAACTACGTCCCCAAGGGCGAGTACGAACCCTCCAGGAAGCAGCCCAAGCAGCCGTATGGCCCGGGCCCGTGGTTCCAACCTCCCCGGCCCTACTGTGCCGTGTACTCTAACTGGGGGTGCTGCGGGGGACCCTGGCGCCCACCGCCGGCGGGATTCTGGAAGCCCCTCTGTCCCATGACGCAGATGATCAGTGTGTACGGTCTGCACCCCTTCTGCCTCTGCAGCTGCTCGTGCTGGGGCGGACCCTGGAACCTCGGCTGGGAGAGGCCCCCCGGCAGAAAGAAGCGCTGGGGCCCCAGGGGCCGCAGCCTGCGCCCCAACCCTCGCCGCCCCATCCCGAGGAGCCCGCCGGTGAATCTGAGCCCGCTGCTGCCGCCGGTCAACCTGTACGGATGGCGGGCGCCGGGCTTGAGAGCGCCGCCCAACACCACGCAGTTCATCATGAACCAGATCTACGAGGACATGCGGCAGCAAGAGAAGCAGGAGCGCCAGCAGGAGGCGCTGCGGGCGCAGCAGGCCCAGGAGGGAGGCTCGGCCCCCTCCCCAGCCGGCTCCTTGGGAAACGACGCGCCCCCTAGCGGAGGCGAGGAAGACTCGGAGCTGCAGGAAAGGCTGTACAACTTCTGGCAGAATCCCTCCCTCCTCATAAGTCCCGCCCCAGTGGAGGAAAAGCCATCTCCAACCCCACAGCTGGTGAAGGAAGAGGTAGAGGCGAGAAATAAGCAAGAGTGTGAGGAGAGAGATGAGCAAGAGTGTGAGGAAAGAGAGGAGCAAGAGTGTGAGGAGAGAGAGGAGCAAGAGTGTGAGGAGGAGGTGTGCAATGTAAAGGAGGAGGAGGAGAGCGAAGAGGAAGAGGAGGCGGAGGAGGAGGCAGAGGAGGCAGAGGAGGAAGAAGAGGAAGAGGAGGAGGAGGAAGAGGAGGAGGAGGAAGAGGCAGAGGAAGAGGCGGAGGAAGAGGAAGAGGAGGAGGATGGAGAGACAGAAGATGATGATGTGGAGGAGGAGGAAGAGGAGGAGGAGGGCGAAGAGGCTGACCAGGTGGAGGAGGAGGAGGATGAAGAGGAGGGGCTGGAGGAAGAGCAACGGGGAGAGGAAAATCTCTTGCCTCTGAAAACGCCTTTATCAATCCTAGTTGGGGCAGAAGAAGAGAGAAAGAACTTTAAAAACTACACTTATTTGGGCCAAGAACAGATAATTCCCAAAGTTCCACCGGAAGCTCTATTCATGGTACAGGACATTAACATCAGACATCTGGAAGGGAATTGAGGAATGGCATGGAACTGATTTGAGGCTAAAATGGATTAGCAACTTATTAAAAACTGAGTTCCATTAATAAACATATCTATGTAAACCCCTTCTTTGGCCGCTATAAAATATTTAAACATTGATGTGTTTGTGTATGACTCTGGGTAGAGTAACTTCCAAATATTTTATTACTAGAATTTGAATATTTTCATTTACTGTTTTCCCTCTAGATAAATTTTTAAATAAATTCTGGCAATGCTGAAAAATATCCAGAATTATACAACTTACAGATATTTTGACTGTTACATGTTTAAGCACATGTGAAGTCATTTTAAGACTATTTTTGCAATATTTTTTCTTGTATCTTCCACCTTCAGAGTTCATTTTTGAGGGTCATATTCTGGTAACCCCATTTGCATCTTTTGTGGCGTTGCTCATTTATATCCCTTGGTTCACAATGCTATGGATCTTCCTCAGAAGAACATGAAGTTGCTTCTGAGGAACTGGCTATCTGCCATGGCCTTTCCAATTCCCCATGGTCAGAAGACAACGTACACAACTAGTTAAAACCCAAGGTGACTGCAAACAGTGGAACATAGCTTAGGATTTGAAACCTTGTTCCTGGATATATTCTTTGCATAAGTGCAGAGAAACCATAAAACTATTTTTTGAAGAATGGATTTTTAAAAAAAAATCATTGGCCTTTTGGGGGTGAAATACCTTATTTTGTTTCCAAGTTTGTCTTCCCAAGTTTGTCTTCCTGATCAAGGAGTGTAAAACAAAGATGTATAAATGTGAGCCTATGTGAGCTAGTTTCTGATATCTAAACAATTACCTAGGAAGAAAATAATCATTTTGTTCAAACATTTTTAGGAATTAATCTTGGGCCCTTAATAAAAGGTCCCTTCTATAGCATATTTCCAGAATATTCCTCAATGAAGAATTTGAACCTGCCTTCTCCAAAATTACATCTTTTGATAAACTATGCTTCTTAGTTTGGCCACACTTAGTATTTATTTGTTGAAGAGAAGACGTTATGGTGATATTTACCTGGGTGTTGATTTTCACTCATAGCCCACTGTATTGCAGCTTTCAAAGTGATAAGTTTAATCTGGTAAATAAAAATAAAATTAAATTATTTATGCAGCAGTACTTCAGCATCCAAAAGGATGAACTGAAGAATAAAAAATTAGAATATTTTAGAAATTTTAAAATTACACCAAACATTCCAAATTACAGCAGTCAATAAAAAAACATTCAATTATACTCAAAGCATTACTTTTACGAGATTCAGTTTCTGAATGACCTATCAAAATAGTTTAAATTGGCCATCCATATACCTTTCTATTACTATTCTGATGTGTGGAGAAGAAAATAATCAGGCTTCTGACACTGGTCAATAAGTATAAGCCATAACTCATACTCAAGATACCTGAAATAATCAGTCAAATTTTTAAGTATGTTCTTATTATAGAAAAACATTTATATAAGATTGAATTTTTTTCATGGTCATATTTGGATAATTATCAATTTCTTCCTACAAAAGAGTCTACTTTTTAAATTTAAAATTTCAACACATACTAATTGCCTCCATAAATATAAGGCATCATTAGTTAGTCATTGTAATGGAAGTTAACATGAGCAATGTCTCAGGAGTTTACATTCTAGCCCGCGGACCATTAACATTTACTGAGCTACTAGGGACCAAATATTGTGAATAATGATAAGGATATAATGGGGAATCAGCAAAATCCCTTTTCTGTTATGTTTTAATAGAAAAGACAGACATTGAATGAACAGATAAGAAAACTAGACTGCAATTATTACTTTGAAAGTATAAACCACAAGGAAATCCAAGAATGAGGCTGGGGATATCTCCTGTGGGGGGAGAGGGAGAACTAAGTTTGAAGGCCAAAAGCTGAGAGGAACTTCGTGACACTGAGAAACTGAGGCCAGAAGGACCAGCGTGCTTGGGAGAAGCAGCCAACGGGAAGTGAGAGAGGGTGGCAGCACCCATATTATCTGCTCGTTCCTGTGCTACCCTTATCTTCTGACATAGACATAATCAAAAATTAATGACATAAGAAAACTATTAGTCATTAATGATTTTCTACCTCATCTGGCTTTTAAAAAATTATGCCAGGTGTGGTGGCACACACCTGTAATCCCAGTACTTGTGAGGCTGAGACAGGAGGATAGCAGGTTCGAGGCCAGCCTCAGCAAGTAGTGAGACTCATCAACCTAGCGAGACCCTGTTTCCAAGAAATAAAATTGGGCTGGGGGTGTAGCTGGAAGGTAGAATGCCTCTGGGTTCAATTCCAAGTACCCCCCCCAACCCACACACATAAATGTTATTAAGCAGGTACTGTCGCAGGTACTGATGCTGTTTACTATGAAATGTTAAAGCCTTGTTGGAGGTTGGAGGGACTGGCATCCCAGTGCACCCATGATTACAGTTCTCAGGTATCTCCTCTCCCACTATCATGTAATGAAGGGGTTCTAAGGCTTGATGCTCAGCATGACTGTAGTGCCCCAGTTCTCGTTTCCATTGAGAACCTCTGCACAGCTATTTTGGTCCAACTGGATGATGATTCAGTAGTCTCTAAAGTGTTAGTGTAGCTGAGAATAAACCCAGTCTTTAGTTTTAGAGGTAAGTATGTGCTTTAAAAAAGTTTTCCAGGCTCTCTCCCTCTTGATATGGCCGTATTCTCTCTTGAACGTGTATCCCCCACTTTCCTAAATAAACCTATTTTCTTAGATGTCAGAAAAATAAATCTTAAACAGTTTGAAAGCCTAGGCTTGATAAGCATCTCTGTCTACTACTATTAGGTATTTTTTTACATATAGATATTCTGATATTTCCCTCTCCTAATTACTGACAGCATTTCTTGATTTGTCTTCATTATTTTGCCTCCACAGTAGCTTAGAGGGATTTTTTTTCTGTGAAAATATTTGCCTTCTAAGGATAGGAAATGCATCTGACATTTAGAGATCAACTGAGCTCTGAGTATTTCATAAAATTTTACAACATCTGTATGTAACCGAGACAGTATTGCCAACATATTTTGTTCCTTAACATGAATGCAAGAGGTGAAATAACCAATCTCTTGCCAGCTACAACATGTCTGTGAAATCAGCATGTCATTCTATATATCTGTGAAATAAACTATACCATCAGCTTCTAGGTGCTCCTGGGGCAAGGGAGTGGATATGACTAAGAAAACAGTTTCCTTAAATGTAATTGAGAACTGAGCAGCATAAGAAAATGATGCATATCGCTAGGTTGTTTGTACCAGACAGGTCCATATTACTGTAAACCAATTGAAAATTACCTGTAATGCTTCTGAATTAACTTGGTCTAGATTTTCTCTGTATTTTCAAAATCAGAATGTGCTGTGTATTACCTATTTTAGGACTAGCATTTTTCTGTATCTACTTAGATTTAGGTAAAGTAATTCAATATCAAGATTAGCTGATGGAGCTAGACATGGTGGCACATGCCTGTAATCCTAGTACTTGGGAGCTGAGACAGGATTGCAGGTTCAAGACCAGCCTCAACAATTTAGTGAGTTTTCAGCAACCTAGCTTGAAACCCTATAAAATGATATAGGGCTGGGGGTCTAGCTTGGAGGTAGAACACTAATGGGTTCAATCCTTAGTACCAAAAACAAAAAGAAAGGTCAACTTATAGAAGAGAAAAAAGTATTTGGTCATATGGTAGGAAGGCCTGGATGTGTATTGTTTTGCAGCCCAAGAAAATTGTGGCAGTAGCCAGTGGCCTTGAGTCTCTGTTTCCTCAAAGGTAATAATCAGACACCACTACCATGTAGGCCTATTGTGAAGACCAAACACCTGAAATTTAAGATGAATTGTACTATGGACTGTAAATCAAAGTTAATCATTAGACACTGAATTATATTTTATAATCAAAGTAATCCCACTGAAATTCTGAACATGAGATCAGTGATTCATAGCAAGGCCCAGGAAATGTCATCTTATTGCAATTCTGTTGGATTGAGAAGTTCAGCTACTTTGGTAGTCACCCTGAACTAAGCATTAACATGTCCTTGCAATTTAGTTTCCAATTCTGGTAAAACTGGGCCAATGCAATGGTCTAGTGCTTTGATGTTGAAGAGTGAGCTCCGGGAGTCAGCAAGATATGCATCCCACCCAACTGCTTGGTAGAAATAGTGAAGCCCAGGCTCCCTGACCTACTACTACATTACATGCTTTGCAACCAGGTCTCTAAGTGATAGGCATCCACATTAAAGACCTACAAAATCTGTGGTTTATGTGTTAGATCCATTGAACCCAGAGGCATTGTACCTCTGAGCTACACTCCTAGCCCATTCATTTTATTTATTTATTTATTTATTTATTTATTTATTTATTTATTTGCTGTACTGGGGATTTCTGAACCCAGGGTCATTCTACCTCCGTGCTACACCCCCGGCCCTATTTTTTTTATACTTTATTTTG
>PVJS01016895.1:0-36872 GCA_004027185.1 Glis glis
CCCTGGTACCGCAAAAAAAAAAAAAAAAAGAATACAGTAGAACAATGTAGACATGTTAGCGATTACTGTCATCTATAACATGAGAACAGAAGGATATAGAAGCAGGAATGGCGTGACACAAGCATGAGCAGTGCCCTAAAGGAAAAAAATGAAATACTAGGTTAGAAAGTAATATTTAAATATGAAAAATATTTTTCAAAAAGAAAGGAATCTGAACTTTATTCAGTAGTTTCTTTACATTTATTTATTTATTTATTTATTTATTTATAAATACTGGGGATTGAACCCAGGGGCACTCTACCACTGAGCTATACCCCAGCCCTACTTTTTATTTCAAAATAGAGTCTTTCTAACTTACTGCATGCTGGCCTCAAACCTGTGATCCTCCTGTTTAAGCTTTACAAGCACTGGGATTACAGGCATGTGCCACCATGTTTGGCTCCTTTACTTCTTTTAAGATTCAACTCAAGATTGCTCTTCACCGGAAAGCCTCAATGACTAACTCCACACTGAACTTACTCTATTCTTGTAGTACAAATTGGTCTATGCTATAATGTATCTTGTCTCCAATTATTACACTGTCTTTTGTTGTTTTTAGTTTGGATAATTAAGCAGTTTTATGAGGACTGGGGCTGCATCTTTCTCCTTTTATGGCCCCTTTTGCATTTTTCTGTGGATTCTGTACAGAGTCAGTGCAGTGTAAACAATGGAGCAAATACATGAGATGCAAATTTTCTTTGTGCCTCAAAGCAATGGTCTCCGGGTGTTGATTTGGCAGTTTGGTTCAGTTAGGGAGGTTTCCAGTTAGCCCCGTGTTACTGAATTTCTGTTGCTCTCTTGAAGGTAAGTGAATAACTAGAGAAGAGCAAATATTTGATCAGGGCATTGCAAGTTAAAATGTAGCATTTTTTTTTTCTTTTTCCCTGTCGCCAAATATTCTAAGCCAATTAAAGATGCGGGTCTTGTCAAGAATTCTGCAGGAGTGAGGGCATGGGAATCCTCCTCCAGGGCTCATGGTAACTTGCTATGTGCCCTCAGATAAGTCACTTGATTTTTGTTCTGCTGTGTCTTGGGGCTAGCACAGTTCCTGTCTGATTATAGACACTTAATAATTATGTTTGGGATGAAAGAATAATTAGCCTCTGTTTCCTCCTATATAAAATGAAGGGTTTGTACTAGCATGGTTTCTAAGAGCTGTTTGCACCATAAAAATCTAAAAGCTACCTGCTTGCCTTCGATTGGTAGGCATTTATGCTGTGCATTTCAATTGCAGCAGCCCTGCAGATGCCTGTTGTTTTTATGGAAGACGTGTGTCCCCACATGTGCTGTTTACACGTTCCATGTAGATTTTAATGTCCATCCTAACCTGCACAACTTTCGAGAACAGCCAGACAAAAAGTCCAGAGGGCACACTGAAGGATTCTTACAGAAAGCTTATAGCCTGTCTCCTTTGGCTAATTTGCAAAAGCATTTTTTGATTTAAAACAGAAGGAGGGAGAATCCCTGGGAGAAAACTCACATCCACTAATGTTCCTCCTGGAGTGAATTATGAGAGAAAGCCCCAGATGGATTATAGACGAAGGTTAAACTTTGAGACACTAATTTATTGTAAAGGTAAAGATAGTAAAAGAACAAAAAGTGCCCTGAATGTTATGTCCGTGTGTCCTTTTTGCCCCATGCTTTCCAGTATTTTAAGGATCTCTGGAAGGAATTTGTTCATCTATAGAGGCAATGTCACCTAGCTTCCTAAGGAAAATCTTTACCCTTTGGAAACAGTTGAAATGACATTCTAATTAGTTTCTACAGTTAGTCGAAAAAAATGGGACAAACTTTAAAGAAGATATTTCATCTTGGAAAACAGCAAGCCTAATAGAACAGCTTGGAAAGGATGCTATCAAACATTCAGAAAATATATTTTATATAGAGTGACTACAGTGATATCAAATAGCATATTCATCAATTTGAAGATACTCATTTTGTTTACATTTGTTTTCTGCATTTGTGTGGCACTGGAGATTGAACTCAGGGGCATTCTACCTCTGAGTTACACTCCCGGCCCTTTTTTATTTTTAGTTTGAAACAGGGTCTCACTAAGTTGCTAAGCCTGGTCTTGGGCCTGCGGTCCTCCTGTCTCAGCCTCCCAAGTTTATAGGCATGTGCCACCATGCCTGCCTGTCACTATACCTTATATCCTGATCTGTTCCTGAAAATCATCTGTTGACACTACATGGTAAGAAAAAAAATACTTCCACCCACACTTGCAGAAATGGCAGTGTTTGAAAGAAAGCTCTGGATTTAGCAATGGAGCACTCTTTTCAGAAATGCTGCACCACAAACATTCTTGAGGACAGAGGACAATATATAAAAATCTTTATGTATTTTCTAAATATTAGTACATTATTATCTATTTTAAAATTTTCTTCTTATCTCTCTGAATTCTGGCAAACAAGTCATACATCCACAGAGCTCTCATTTAGTGCTATTGTCTGAGGACCTGGTGAAGGGATTATGACACATGAACTTTAAAGAATATATTATTTTAAAAAGTTTTATGGGATTCCCCAAAAAGTCTTTCTTAAAAATGTAGTGTAGTGGATGAATGCATTAATGTCCCCACTCAGTGATCTCTGTACATCCATATGCCTTGCAATGTAACTTTGCACCAGGAATTGCAGTTTATTTCTCCAGACCCTGAACCAGACCTAGAATTGTGTCCTGCTTTGACCAAAGAAATAAAGTGGCAGTGATGGCGTGCCATTTCTGAGGCAAGGCTTTAAAAGACCATGCACACTTTTGCCTTCTTTTAGAATACTGCCATCCCCATGTGGATGAGTATGGGATTGCTTGAGAGAGGATGAGGGACAAGAGGGAGGAGAGACCAGTTGTCCTTCAAGTTTGTGAAAGAATTCAACCAAGGACAGCAGAGATAGCTTACCTTATATATTGCTGATGAAAGACTTATGATTCAGTTCAACTAACACTGGTAGAATTGCCCAACTAACCTGTAGACGCATAAGCAATAAAATGCTTATTGTTTAAATCACTGAAACATGGGGTGATTTCTTACACAGCAAGAGCTTACTGATACATGAGGGACAGCATATGCTTCTCATATAAAAACAGGTCAGTTTGAAGTTCACATCACGATGCTTTTTCTTAAGATGTTTTGAATCTTTTGAATCCCACATATCATCTATTTCTGCATTTCCTAAGAGCAGAAGCACTGAAATTCTGTGTGACAGGCTGCTCTTGAGATATTTTCAACTTAGTTGGAATCAGGATTTGCCAGAAATGTCGTGAGACAGCTTGTTTAAGTGAGATTTCCTGCTCAGTTTCTTTTTTTAAAAGAAAAGGATAAAAAGAAAGAAAAATAATGATTTGGGATGGAGTTTATCTGTGCTGGACACATTTGGACATGTATTTGAGGGGAAGCAATGTGTATGGATTGTGAAGTTTTTTAGAAACTTTGGCAAAGTCTTAAACTACCTGAGGATTCTCAAGATTGAATTTTGAAGTGTGATTCTAAATTAATAACACAGACATCACAAATTGCTCCTACAAATCAATCTCTTATTCCTTATAAATGTTCTGTTTACAACTTGCTCCATCTTCCTATGGCTGTTTTATTTTTATTTAAGCTAGGTATGTTCTTTCAGTATCACACTTGTTAATTATTGGAAGTTTGTCCCCATTTCTTTTCAGGCTTCTACTTGAAGGTGAGTTTTAGCTAACTTACTATCTGGTTAATATTTTACATTTCAATTTTTCCAATTCAAACCAGGAAACCAGAGAAGGGTATGCATAAAACTTAAGCTATAGGTGCACATTTAGAAAAAAGAAAGAGCAAAGGATGAATATGTATGAACCTTATTTAAAATGCCATATTTATGAGGAGAGGAAAAATATTGGAGCCTCACTTTCCCTTTACATATTTTCAAAACACCACATGGGATTGAATGGGACCAAGTGAAAAGTAGAAAACGTGTTGAGTGTGGTGGGTGTGCAAGTATGTCAGTGCAGTGGGAAGCTGGCAACACGAGTTCCCTGGGGCTTGTTGGGTAGGCGGACACACTGAGGCCTGAGGAATAGGGAAAGACGTGGAATCTCTCATGACTTATTTTCTCTGGGGAATTTGGCAGGTTGCATGTCCTATTTCCTTGTCAGCACATTTCATCCTGGAGGCCAAGAGTGCAAAGGTCACCGGTCACTCCTACTGGGCCAGGGCAGGATTTGCACCTGTTCCTGCAGCATCTCTCTCTGGCCTCTGCATCTCCTCTATACCTGCACCAAAGCCAGTGGTGAGGGTGTGAAAGGGAAGAAAGGGCCAGATGAAGCATTCAACTCTAGGGATTTCAATTCAGCCAGCACTTATTTCACTCACTTGGTGCCTGAGCCTTTATTAGGACCTGAGAGGTAATGGGGACAAATGGAAGATTAGGGGGATCCACTGTCCACCCCAACAATTCCAGGTTTTATCTAGACCATGGGAAAAAATCATGCATGTGCCCAGGACACATGTCAGGGGTATTAGTGTTCATGACAAAGGTTCTGGTTAAATAAGGCATGTGCAGCTGCTCCCTAGGAGTCCATGTGGCAAAAAACATGAATAACACAGAGTCATGTATTAGCACAGAAAAGCCTTTAATACAAAAGGTTGAATTAAAAAAAAGTGTCAAGTTATGACTTACAACATAATTCAGTGTGCTATCACTATAAACCAACTAAACAAAACTATATATTCCTACTTTAGAAATATTAAATTTAATAGAAAAGGACTGTGTTGGCATGCACAAAAAAGTTATTGTGGCAAACGCACTAGGATGTGGGAGGGGGTGGTTCAGGAAATATTTGTATGTTTCATTACCATAACACATTTTTATATTAACTGAACTAAATAAACACATTAAAGATAATTAAATAAGTAATTTATGGACATAAATAAAATTTATTTACAAACATTTCTCTCTCTTGTACCATACACACAGAGACAAAAGTATTCACCTTAGGGTTCTTTATTTTTGGTTGGATAAATGACTCGTAGATATAATTCATGTTTTAAAAAAATGAAACACACTATTTTCTTGATTTCCATAATATTTTTCTTTTGAGTTCTTCATCCTACCTTACTTTTTATTTCTTCCTTTTCTTGATCTTCTTCTTTCTCAATTCCATTAATGTGGGCATAAATGTTTTTCTACTAGTTTTATCTGATTTCTGATAGTTATTTTGGTTTGAATTATATGGTTTCCACTTTTTTCCTCTTAATCATGAATCAATCACCACGAACTAACCAAGTACCAGTTACAGACACAGATATATAATAAAGATATGGGCTTCTCTTTTAAAGAAGTAATTGATGAAAGAAGTCATCAATATATAAAAGAAGTATCTTGAAATAAATTTCACAGTAGTGTGTAATATGCACAAAACACAATGGAAACAAAATTCATGATGCTTTTCCTGCTTCTTTACTTCCATAACATTAATTATGGACCTACTCTACGTCACACCCTCATCTAGGAGCTGGGGATATGGCATAAGTAAATAAGACAATGCCTCTGCCCTTGTGGGGCTCCTATGCAAGTGCAGGGAAATAGATGCTGAATGGGTAAGCCAATAGTTAAGATAATTTTTGAGAGTGATAGGTGCTCCAAAAAACAATATTCGGTGACATGACAGAAAGGGTCTAAGGATAAAATTTAGCTAGAAAGACCAGGGAAGCTGTTATGGTTTGGGTGTTGTTTGATCCCAGAAGTTTCATGTGTTGGGAGCTTGGTCTTTAGTGTGATAATGTGGAACCTCTAAGAGATGGGAACCAGTGAGAGGTCCTTATGTGTCTGGGGTCTCTCCTTTAGAAGGGAATAATGGTCACTTAGAGTGAGTTCTTGTGAAAGCAAGTTGTTATAAAAGCCTGAGTTTAGCCCCATCGAGCTCTCTCTGACTTCCAGTTTGGAGATGTAATCTCTTTCTCCTGCATGTGCTCCCACCACTGACAGCATCCAGTGTTGATCATGATGTCCTCACCATAGCTGAGCCAATGCCAGCATCATGCCTTTGAACCTCAGAACTATGATCTAAATTAACCTCTTTTATTTATAATGTTATCCTGTCTGAGATGTTTCATTATAGTGAAAGAAACCTGATTAATACAGAAGAAGCCCGCTCTGAAGAGGTGATATTTGAGTTGAGATCTGAATACTAAAATGTGCTGGCTATGCGAAAACCTGAGCATAGAGGGTCATGGACAGGGCTTACTCTAAGAACAAAAGCCCGAGATGGATGTGAGCTTGGTGTGCTTGAGAAATTGCCAGATGAAAAAGACTCTCAAGAACAATAAGAAACAAACCAGGTTGTATTGAATACCATGTGTCAAAGCAGTGTTGACAATAGAACATCTCAGGCAGGACCCGTTAGAAGGGATAGTAATGTTCTTTGAAGGAAATTTCATAAATGTATTGTCCTTGACCAGGACCTTTCTGGTCACACAGATTGTACAATATCCCTGCAGAATCCTCCTCCTTCCCCTAAATCACACATTTCTATGAAGTTTAAATTTAAGTCAGATGGATACACAGGGAAAAGAAAAAGGAATTTACCAGGGTGAGGAAGAGATAAGTGAATCAACAACATTTTCCTAATTGGTTTCCAGAGGCATTTGTCTATGCAAGAATGAGATGTTTGATATTCTGGTTGAGTAAGTTCTTGATTCCAGGTCATCAATTATGATAATAGAACAAATCAAAAAGTTTCCAGCAAACAGAAATTCTTCATTTCCTGGCTTCTACTCAACTTTATTGATTGGACCATAGGGTATGACTATAAATTTCATGTAGAAATGCTAGAAAAGCATTGCTCTCTCTAATTTAAAAAATGGTTCAAGGTACCTTGGACAATTTGGATTATGCATCTTACCCTCTTCTCTGCCTACAGAGTTAGGTCCTTAATAAATAAATTGTTTTCACTCTTGTCATAGGAGGAAAGAATTGGATACATACCACCCTCATTTTTCTTCCAAAATACCTCTTTCACTTGTTTTCTAAAATGCTAAAATAACATTATTAGAACCCCATCCTTAGAGTTAAAAAATATAGCTTCCTTATTAAAGAAATACTTTCTAGGAGAGAAATGAGGGCCCTGATTATATGACTCATTTATCCATCCCTTCCTTCCTTCCTTCCTTCTTTCCTTCCTTCCTTCCTTCCTTCCTACCTTCCTTCTTCTGTGGTAATGGAAATTGAACTCAGGGACATTCTACCTCTGAGCTATACTCCCAGCCCTATTTTATTATTATTGTTTTTTTGCAGTACTGGGGATTGAACCCAGGGGCATTCTACCTCCGAGCTACACCCCCAGCCCTATATTTCATTCTTTATTTTGAAACAGGATCTCACTAAGTTGAGGAGGGCCTCACTAAGTAGCTGAGGATGGCTGTGAACCTGGATCCTCCGGTCTCAGCCTCCCAAGTACTGGGATTACAAGTGTGCGCCACCACGCCCAGCTTTTATTTTATTTTTTTTTAATTATTAAAGGGTCTCACTAAGTTGCTGAGGATTTTGCTAAGTTGCCAAGACTGGCCTCGAACCTGCGATCCTCCTCTCTCAGGCTCCTAAATATTGGGATAACAGGCATGCACCTCCATGATGGGCTTCATTTATCTGTCTAAATAGGTTCATATTCATGCACATGGAGAAACAGTATACAGGAATGACAGTTACAGAAGATTTGAGGCCAAAGTACTAAATTCAAGATTAAGTTCCTTCTTTCACGAGGTGTGTGACTTGGCAAGTTGTTTAATTTCCATGAATCATAGTTTCCTACTTTATTAATGCTAACATTCATCTGCGGTTTCAGTGAGTATGTGTTGTAGCTTTGTACATATTGAAGCACCAAATAAATGTAAATTATTTTAGATGTAATCAATAGATTAGCACAGATTTATTTTTAAGGTCTATTTCATCATCTAATTTTAGAAGGTGCTAGAATTCAGAATGGATTTTATACAGAAAAATCTTTTGGGTAAATCTGGAATATAATAAAAAGAATCTTTAGTGGTGACTATATGCTGGAGAAGATGTGAAGTGCTTTATATATTTTCATTTCATCCTCAAAACTACCTGATGAGGTAGTTGCACCCAAAATACAGTGATAAATACCAGAGTAATTTAAGTTAACTTATCACCTCAAGGTCACGTGTTAGTAACTAGTAGAGGGCTTCAGAGCTCAAGTGCTTAAGCATGCAGTAACTCTGCATGCAGTAACCCCACAGTGCACCAGTGTTGGTCTGTCGAAGAAACCCAGAGTTGTGAAATCTGAGAAACTTGAACTTGAAGCAAGTACTTATTGGTGATAGGGAGAGGGAAAATTGCTCACTTGAAGAGAAGAACAAGTTAGGTGCTAAGCTCATATTCTTCCTGATTTTGTTTGTAAGTATCACTTGGTAAATATACATCTTTTTCTGTTCTAATATCCTTCTCCCATTATATATTTGGAATGATATCTCCAAATTTTCATTCTCTCGAACATAATCCCCCCTTAGACTCCATTCTGTGTCTTGCGCTTCAAGGGATATCACAACTTTCCTCACCTTTCTACTCTTATTCTCCCACATGATTTCCACATTCTTTTCTTCAAGCCATTTATATTGTATTCCTGACACTCTAAACTGCCATTTACAAATGAGTGATTTTCCTAAGAGCCAAAAGGAGTCTTTTTCTAGAATTCCATTTCAGATTCTAGCTCAAGACTATGAAGCATTGTAGCTAATAGATAAATAGAGATGGGTTGTAATAAGGTGATTGGGACTGAGAATTAGTATAAATGTCACTTTGCTTATACCAAATATTCTACTTAATATGGTCTATTGGCTGAATTATTTTCCAGCATTCAGAATTTAAATTTTATATATTGTTGAATGGAGTAAAGGATTTATCTTATATTCAAGATATGGACAGTCTTTGCACATCTTAAGTGGTATATCCCTGCTTTGATTACTGATTGAGGACTATCTTCAGTGAAAGGGTCTTAAACAGATACCCTTTTCGAAGAAACTCCTTCTTGAACTCTGTTGATCTCTCTCCTAGAAATCCCTTTAGTGGAAACATTTTCATTAAAGTAAAATTCACTTTAGTTTTGACAGCATCTCCTTATTTTGAAATCCTAAAGAATGGCATGTCTTTCCCACTAATTATAATACCTGCTTGTGGAGACATTTTAGGTTTGAGAAACCTATCAGCTTAAATATTTGGGCTGAAAATTCTTGGAGGTCAAAGATCCTATCTTCTTAAGTTATTTTCCAAAAGTGTTTCCAAGGCCTACCTATCCTGTAGAGTCCAATAAAGTCCAATTTTCTTTAGGGATCCTGCCCAAACATAAATCTTCCTTCTCTAAATTCCTCTTGTATTTTAAGTCAGTATTATTTGACTCATTGTCTTTCAGGTTCTTTAAGATCAAGGCTATGAACTGACATTTTTTATTTCTTGTAGAGTGCCTAACCAAGTTTTTTGGAGAAAGTGTCCATTTTTTCAGCAAATTATAATGAATGAATTGTATGCACACACATATAAATGAATGAATTTCTCTCTATGTGACTGCATAACAACATGGCATTTATAATTTCTCCCATGGCATTTCAGTTGGCTTAGTGGCTTTTTATTGGATAATTGCTACACACATGATTTCTGTATCTCTCAACCACCATTTAAAAAGTCAAATTAGAGAGCAGAAGGACTGCAGAAATATCATTCCTTTTCTCAAGAAAACACAGTCTCTTAGCTTCTTCTACCTGTGCCTGAGAATCTGCCCTCTCTCACTAATAAAAATGATTGAAAAGCACCTTGAAAATACAAAGTGCCATATAAATGCTAACCGAGGCAATAATAAAACAGTAATAATAACTGTTTGCTGATAAACGTCAGTTTCAAGCCCAGGGGAGACATTTTGCAGGGAGAAAGCAGAATGGGTCCTGTGCCTGTCCCTGGGCCATGCCTCACTCTGAATCACACTGTTCTCCCTCCATTTGGACACTGCCATTCAGAATGGTAGTGAAATAGTACTGATATGTAAAATTACTGTCATCATCCACATTGTAGAAAGCAATGTGTTGCAAAGTAATCCATTCCTGGACAACTTCCAGGGTTACCTTGCTCGGGCTGATCATTTTGAAAATAAATGATCCTTGGAGGGAGTACAGGAGGACTGCTCAGCTCCTATTGGACACAGCTCAGCCCCACATGTAAATGCAGCATCCATTCCAGTTCTGATTAGCCCTGGGCCAAGGTCTATCAGAGAACTGATTCAGTGTGAACCTAGACAAGTTTTTAGTCAACATGGTGGGATTTGAGAGGCTATGGGAAGTCCTGGGGCCAGAAACCTACCCTATGTGTCTATCTCCTTCTCAGATGAGAAAGATTAAATCAGAAACAGAGGAGATGAGACTTGGGGCAGAGATTAATGGGAGATGGGAGAAGAAAGGAATCCAGAGGGTAAAATGCAGACCCAGAAGTGCATACCTGTAAAAGATAAAGAGGATGTCCTAAGGAAGTGGTCAAAACCAGAATCCTGCAGGTTAGAGAGGAGGTTTAGGGCACTAGAACTCTGGGCTGCAGCAGCTGAAGGAGAGAAAGGATATGTAAGAAAGAGAGGTCCAGGTCTGATGAAGATAGTGTTGTCTATAATGATTTTGTGTGGATGTTGCTCCCATTCTGTGGATATTTATGAACAAACTATTCTCATTCTCCTCTGTGGGCCCTTCTTCCTCTGCACAGGTACTGCATGGTACTCTCTCTGGTCCTTTTCTTTTTTTCTCTAGAGTCAAATGAGCCTGCTCATTTCTCTCAATCTCCATTGCTAGCACTACATTTCAAACCTGCAGGCCCTGGTGCAACTCACTCTATTTCTCCAAAATAACGAATTACCTTAAACTTCTTTTTCAGATTTTTCTACCTGAAGTTCCCATATATATATATATATATATGTATATATATACATATATATATATATACATATATATATATATTTATATGTACATACATGCATATATTTTGTATGGTACTGGGGCATTCTATCTCCCCAGCCCTTTTTATTTTTTGCTTTGAAACAAGATCATGCTAGGTTGCTAAGACTTTCGCTCCTTGCTGAGGCTGTCCTCGAATCTGTGATCCTCCTGTCTCAGCCTCCCAAGTGCTAGGATTACAGGGTTGTGCCACCATGCCCAGCTACGTATATATAATTTATTATGAAGAATTGGCTCATGTAAGTATGGAAGAGGAGAAGCCCCATGAAGTCTGCAAACTATAAACCTAGCAAAGCCAGTGGTGCAGTTCAAAAACCTGGGAACCACTGAGGAACACTAAGGGAAGGAGAAAATAGTCTCAGCTCATTCAGTCAGAGAGAAAATTCAGTCTTCTTCCACATGTTTCTTCTATTCATGTGCTCTGTTGATTGTATTTTGCTCATCCACGAAGGTAAGGGCCATCTGCTTTACTCAGTGCACCGATTCAAATGCTAATCTCTTCTACAGACATTCTCATAGACATGCTCGTATATAATGTTTAACCAGACATATCTGGGCATCCTGTGGCCCAGTGGGTTGATCCATAGAAGTAATCATCACAGTGACCAAGACCTCTGACGTATTTTGAGATCATGCTCTACTCTTTATTCTTAGTATTACTCCAAGAGATGAATACTTTGAGGTAAAAAAAAAACATAGAAGGTTCTGGGCTGAATTTACTTCCCAGTCTGCATTCTGGGAATATATGCAATTTTACAGTATATTATTATATTTGTGGATTTCGGTGGTTTATTATTTTGGCACCCCTCTATCTAATTCCCTGATTTAATAGCAGTACAATTATCATGAGAAAAGCATCTGGGTGTTTATCCTCAGTAGTAGAAAAGAAGTGTTGATTCCTCAACTGAGATCAACGCGGTCCTTGGGTTACTTAATGGAAAAGACAGAGACATAGACAGAAATTTATTTAGGAAAGTAGTAAATGCGCATTCAAGGGTGAATGCAGGATACCCCAAAAATGAGAGAAGCCCTTTTGGAATATAGGACTCTTCTTTTATAGAGGACTTTCATGAGGGGTGGGCAGGAGGAGGTATGTGAAGATGACCCCAGTATAGTAGTCACAGGGTGATTTAGGGTGTCAGTCATCTTCTAAATCTTGACCTTCACTGTCTTATCACTGGGGATCCCTTTTGTATAAGCTGTTCAAGGACAGCTAACAATGCCTGAGAAGTTTGCTTTCTTGTGTAGCACCCTGTTATATGTGTGTGACCTGTTGTCTGATAAACAGATACCTCCCTAAGAATGGCCAAGAGTGCTCAGGGTCACTTATAAATTCATCAGAAACTTTTGAGTCTAACAGGCCTTGTCATAACATCTCATATTAAAGTTACATTTTCCTTGTTCTCCCTTATGTCTCCTTTCTATTTATTTTACTCTTCGACCCTACATCAGAAGGAATGTGGGAGAAGCTGGGAGGAATATGGAAGACGCATTCCTTTCTTGGAGAGAAGGGTCCTAAGGGATAGAATGGCTGCTACCAAGGAGAGGGAAGAGCAGAAGCAGCCTGTGACTCTGCTTCCCCCATTCCTCAGCCCAGAAAAAACAAGCAAAACTACATAGTAGAGGAAAGCCCCATGAATTCTACAGGACAATAGATACCACTTAGTAACTAGACATTGCATAAGAAACACTTAACATATATTATCTCGAGTGTGCATCTTAACTCTTTGTTTAGGCATAGTTTCTTATTACAGGTAATGATATTAAGGACCAGTGGCATGGTGGACACCTATTACTTTCCCATGGCCATTGTCCCTTCCCTCCTTTCTTTTCCTAAGAGTCTTTTTCATATGGTGATGCTGTCAATCACATAGTGCTGCCTCTCCTGCCCCAGGTCTACACATGTGATCCAGGCTGATTAATCAAAATACTATACTCCTCTGGCAAGGCATCCAATGTGCTCTTGTTACCCAGATGACCAAGGTCCCTTCTCAGGGATTTTTGGGTACACTTTGAAACAGAATGTGTCTCTCTTCCAAAGAGATGAGCATGCAGGCTGATGAGCAGACAGGCCCAGAGATTTACATGGCTATCTTTTCTGACATGTACAATGAACCTGCTGAGACTGAAGCCAGGAGAAAATAGCCAAGAGAGAGAAACAGAGGCAGGATATAGTCTACAGCGGGGCAGAGGCAATGACAGAACTACTTAAACACTTTACACCCTGGCTCCTTCCAACCTCTACCTGAATACCACTCTCTTTGACCACTCAATAAGAAATAGCCACTCCTGTCCTGCTTGATCCTATACTCTTTTTCTCCATAGCACGCATCACCATCTGCCATGCTATATATTTAGAGATATGTCTTGTTTTGCTCACTGTTATATCTTCATCACCTAGAACAGCTCCTGACCTAAAGTGGGCCCTCAGCCAATATTTGCAAAATGAATAAAGGAGTCGTTCGAACTTCTAGGTCCAGGTCTGACTAAAATAACCCTCCCTCCCTTGGATTTTCTAGTTGCACAAGCCAATATAGAGCCATTTTTACATATACACGCTCTGACTGAATTATCACTTGAAAGTAAGAGCCTTGATTCATTAAACAGGTGGAGTGCTGTCCACGTCCACAGTCCCACACTTGGTACTTGTTGGGGCCAGTGGTTACTCCGGTCTCACAGATTCCAAACCATTGCTTTTCTGATTGCCAGTATTCCCCTTTGAGCATGATCCATTTACTCCTTGGCACCTTGGTGACTTTGAGAGAGACTTTTCTCCCAGCAGTTGATTTATTGGGCATCTGGGGAAAAGAAAAAGCTTAAACAGTGGTAATAGGAATCCACAAATAACTGTACTTTGGGAAGGGTCAGGATATGATGTTTCCTGTGATTTCCCTTTGTCCAAAGTGGCCTAATTAATTGACTTTTTCATCAGGACCACCCATTATTAAGGAGACTTTTAATGATTTATTTATATTCCTCCAAGTGTTACCTAAGGCAGGCATTGCAAAATACAAAAACATCCAAAAATCTCCAGGGCCAGGGATGTCTGTGGTGACCATGAAAACTTTATAACCCTTCTCTGGGGTGAGAGAGGAGATAGGCCTATTCTACCCTTGCTGAGGCTGGGGTTATGTGGCAAGAGATAGATTATTCCATATACATTTGAAATAAAATATATGACTAAACTAAATTTTAGTTATGGATATTGATTTCATTGACTAAACCCTCCTCCTTACAAACTCCTTGGTTTGTCTAACAGAAATGTTACCATTTGACCAGGGTAAACTGCAGTGAGGCCTAGAAATTCATGCACTGAATGAATAAAAAGGCTGAAGGCTTTTCTCCTGAGAAGGGGTGTGCAGATTGAAGACATCAGCACAGTGAGCCTTCTTTGTCCCCAGGATTACTCCCCCTTCAGTTTTTCTTTTCCCCAGGCTTCTCATTCCCCTCTCAGTATCTGCTCTTAGATTCCTCATTTATGCCAAAGCTATGTGACCAAATTCAGATGAAACCACAGCTCTCACAAGGGATATTTATACTTTGATCACTAAGGAGAATGCCATTTAAGCTAAAAGTATGCATTTCAGTGGGAGAATTGCAGGCACAGATCAACCAGGGAATAGCAGGGATCGCCAAAGTGCTCATCTTGTCCTTGAAGTCTTCTAATGCAAGCAGATTTCAATCAATTCTTTGCACTGGACACAGAAGTTGCATATTCAGTTCGAATGGGACTAGAGATAGTACTTCAGCCATTTGCTACATTAGCATTTAAGCCTCAAGGTGCTTTTAGTGCAATTTGAATCTGTGGGAGAGTATCCTGAGTGGGGCAGGAGAGGCCAGTGGGCTGAGAAGACAGCACTTGTTCATGACAAGGCACAGTGTGCTGGGATGGATGTCCTGAACTGATCTACCACCTAGAGAAGTAGTCAGCCGACCCTCTCTCTGAAGGCTTCTTTATGCATTTGGATGACCAAGGACATAGTCAAATATCCTGGTTTTATTGATTCCCCATTTCCAGCGACTTTCATCCTGATCCACCAAAACAGACACTCTCCAGAATCATACCTTTGATGATGTCACAGACCCGACACACACTCTGATCAGGGTATCCCTCCATTGTTCATATCCAAGGCTGATTCCCATTATTCTGGCTACCTTGATTAGTGGCACTCTTTCTTCTTGAAATATGAAACCCTTAAAATCTCCATACCAGTCCATAATTGGCCCTGCCAGTTATTTAACCTTTCTAATATTTCACCTGTAACATGGAAAAACTAAGGTAGACTCCACTATGTAGAATTATTTTGAGGATTGAATTTTAATGTAAATAGACAAGGGTAGGCTTCCTACAGGGCCTTGACTTCATTTGAAGTGAGTACTTAACAAGTGGTATCTTCAAGTGCAGGGAGAGAGTGTACTAGCAGGAGCATTGTAGCCCCAAGGTCCTTCCTTATGCACCCTCAGCACACACCCTCCTTAACTCCATCCTCTTCCATCCCGAGGAGGAGGGGAATACTACCAGGTAAGTCAGAGTCCAGAGCAACTTACTGCCATATCTTCCTCTGACATTTCACTTCTTATTCTTGGGCAAAACTGTGCTCATTGGAAAAAACAAACCACTCAATTTTGATTCCATCTTCTCTTAGTAAAGACTGCTCTATAAAGCTGGAAACTTTGTCTTTCTCTGTTTCTGCACAATGCCTGAACCTGTAAATAGCATAATATTCTCTAATTCATCCATTCTCCTGCAAATGACATAATTTTGTTCCTCTTTAAAAAGCCTAAAATTTGAAACCGGGAAGGGTAAATAAGGAACCTCCAGAACCTCATGACAAGTGACATGCTTCCATTTACCTTTCACCAAACCCAGACCTCCACTGAGTCTCAGGCTCTTCCTCAGCTAGTAGCAAATAGTTACTTCTTGTCATACTCTGCAACTTTCCATTATGTGTCTGGCTAAAACTCAGTGAGAAGATGGGACTCATCTAAGGTAGAATGGCAATTGATAATTTTTTCCATGATGTCATCCAAACCCGATGTCTAACTTTTAAAATCCCTATCACCTTCATCACTATTTCCTCCACCATTATTATGCCAGTCAAACCATACCTTCTTCTGCCCAAGGTAATAAAGATCCTTGATTGCCATTTTAAATAGATCATTCTGGTCTGGAATGGTGCTGCACTTCTATAATCCCAGTACTTGGAAGACTAAGGAGTATTTCAGGATCTAGGCCAGCCTCAGCTACTTGGTGATGCCCTCAGTAACTTAGACCCAGTTTCAAAATAAAACATAAAATATGACTGGGGGTGTAACTTAGAGTTCAATCCCCAGTACAATAGATAAATAAAATAAATAAATAAATAAATAAATAAATAAATAAATAAATATTCTGGTGATGGTATGAAAGTAAGGAAGCAATTCAAATAATAAATGATGCCAATGTGGGGAATGAAAGGAGAAAACAGAATGAAGAAATGGCTGGAAGGGCTGTGGGAAAGAGAGCAATCTAGGCATCAGAGATAGATGAGCTGGGTGTGGTGGCGTACGCTTGTAATCCCAGTACTTTGGGAGGCGGAGACCGGAGGATCCGGGTTCGTGGCCAGCCTCAGCGCTCTCTCTCTCTCTCTCTCTCTCTCTCTCTCTCTCTCTGTCTCTCTCTCTCTCTCTACCTAGTGAGGTCCTCCGCAACTTCGTGAGACCTGGTTTCAAAATAAAGTATAAAAAAATAGGGCTGGGGGTGTAGCTTGGAGGTAAAACGCCCCTGGGTTCAATCCCCAGTACCACATAAAAAAAAAAAGAAATAGATGGTGGTACTATTTGTCAAGCAGCAAATCCAGAAAGTAATTGTATTTTGAAGAGAAGATCACAAGCCACTAGACATAAGGATTCAAATCTGTAGACCAAGCTTGGACCAAACTATTGAAATAGGTGTCTTTTTGTAATATTTGTAAAGTTCTAGGTACCATGTTGTCTTACCCATGTTAAATGCACATATTTTACAACTTGTGCATTCCACTAAAAATTTCCAGTCAAATTTATCATTCATAATGATGGTTATTATTTTGATAAACTAGTTCATTTAATATGTTAGTAAACAGAACAACCAGTATTAGTTTTATTTTTCTATTTTTGGGGGGTTCTGAGGATTGAAATCAGGGGCATTCTACCTCTACATTCTCAGTTCTTCTCATTTTTTATTTTGAAACAGGGTCTCACTGCATTGCTGAGGCTGGCCTTGAACCTGCAATCCTCCTGTCTCATCCTCCCAAGTACTGTGATTACAGGTGTGTACTATCACACCCAGCTTAATTTTTCTAGCAGTAATTTAGACATGTGTGTTCTACTTAAAGCATTTTTTTTAAAATTCTAGTGGTTGAATTGTCTGGTTCCTATTAAGATATTGGTTAACCCTCATATATGGACATAGCATATTTGAACAGTTTACTTCCTCAGTCCTCCTTTATCCCTTTCCACCTCCCTCCACCTATCCCCTTCCATTATTCTACTTGTTTCTCTCTCCTCATTTATCTAAAGTCACCTATGTTTCCTGTTTTCTCTCTAATTTCCACATATGAGAGGAAATATACAACCCTTGAATTTCTGAGACTGGCTGATCTCACGCAGCATATTTTCTAGTTCATCCATTTTCCTGAAAATGATGTAATTTTCTTCTTCTTTATGGCTGAGTAAAACTCCATTGTGTTTATATATAATATTTTCTTAATCAATTCATCTGTTGACAGACGCCAAGGTTGGTTCCATAATTTGGCTAACATGAGCTGTGCTGCTATAAACAATTATATGCATGTATCACTATAGTATTCTGAATTTAATTTTTTAAATAGTTTTATTAGTGTATTGTAATTATACATTATAGGTTCAAAGTGATATAGACATACATACACATAACATTTGGTGTGTTTCCCTTCAGATCCCACCCCACTACCCACATCTCCCCATACATATTCATGAAAAGGCATCACTACCAATCTTACTAACATGTATGAGGAGAGAGGAAGGGGGAAAGGAGTGGTATTTGGAGGGAAATACACCAAATGCTGTGTTCATGTATGTTTTTATCACTTTGAACCTTGCTATGACTTATAATTATAATGGACTAATGAAAGTATAAAAATACTGGTAAACCATTTATATGTCCATCCCGAAATAGGTGTGTGTGTGTATAAATACATGTTTTGTGATTCGGCACCACTGCACCATGAAGGTATCACCTATGCTTTTAGTTGTAGGGTGAGCTGTATTTTGCCTTCTCCAATGTACCATTGCCCTGTGCACACTGAGTTGAGAAGCAAATCTCTTCTTCCCTTCTCTTCCTTCCTTGTTTTGTTTCCTTCTTTCTGGTTCATTCTGAAAAATGGCTACACTGATAGTATACTTCTAATTAAACATTCATTGTTCTTTACTTTCTTAGCAAATATCATATTTGGTTTAAAAGTAATGTGTAATCTGATTAAACATGTCTGATATATTTGCATTTTCTTTTAATTTTATTAAGCAGCTATTGATTTCTTGGTTAGTCAATATCAGTATTTATTAAATTGAGGTTACTATTCATCAGTCAACTACAACTTTTGAAATTAAGTCATTTAAAAATATTAGCTATAGATGTGTCCATACACATATTCTTGAGCTTCATTTTATTAGCCAAATACTGAAGCAGAATTCCTGCTTATTCTCACAAACCAGAAACATTTATCAAACACATTCTCTAAACTCAAGGATTACCTTACTCAATATTAGCAATGTTTTCTTGTGAGAAATGACCCTAGCACACTTGTAAAGTTGTATATTAAAGAGCCATGCCAGACTCAACCTTTGTATGGATGTGACACACAGTCTATATCTTTCATCATTTGGAAATTCACACATGCTTGTCCAACAAAAAATATCTTTCTTTCAGCTGATAGTAATGTTGCCTAAGATTCTCAGAGAGTAATAGACCTGGGGAACCCTCAACATCATCTTTTCAAAGCTTCCTCCCACTGCTGGTTTCTTTCTATAATGTTACTCCCACAAATATGATTATAAGAAGGTTCCAGCCAGGTGTGGTGATCCAAGCCTGTAATTCCAGCACTTGGGACATTGAGGCAGGAGGATTGCAGGTTTGAGGACAGCCTCAGCAATGTAGCAAGACTCTTAGCAACCAAGCAAAATCCTGTTTTGAAAAAGCAAAAAGTCTCAAAGGTAAAATGACACAAAAAAGAAGGAAAGAAAGTTGTAATGACACAATAATGTTTTTTGGCAGAGAGAGATTTTAATCTCTTGACAACTGTAGCATAGAAGGAATGTGGCAGAGGCAATGACAATGTTCGTTCATCCAGGTTCTAAGAAGTCACTCGCCACCACTGTTCCCATGTGGCAAAAACAAAATGGCAACATTTGGGATTTAGAACTGCCCAAATTGCAACTGAACATGAAGTATTGGGGCACGTGACATTAGCTGTGCAAATGGTGAAAACGTTAGAGTTTGAACTATTTTATAACAGTAAAAATTATCAACGTTTTATCAACTTGAAACTAATAATAAAAATAAGATGTTCGTGTTCTTATGTGAAGGGACATACCATTGCTATTTAACTTACCTCTCTTCTAGAAGTTTTTCTGTTCATTTTGATAAGGATGGGGTGGTGTTCCGTGGAATAACATTGTAATGAGACCTATTTCTCCTCCCCTTTTGCTACTATATGTTGTTAATGTGGTCTATGAGTAATACAGGGAATAAAAAAAGGAAGTGTAAATAGTTGAGGATTAAAGAAATTCTGCGTTGGAAATTTGGGAATTTACTGATGATATTTGAGAATAAAAGAGTTCAGTATTTCAATATCATCACCATCAGTATCATAAGCATCATCATTATAATTATTGCTACCCCTTGCAGCATCCTGATCATTACCACCAAAACCACAGGGCTTTTCCAAACTTCCCTCTGCCCAACACTCTTTTGCAATATCCTTTAACACTAGCCTTCTGCCCTAGAGAAGCTTTCCACCAATTTCAAATACTATGAGGTTTATCTTCCTCCCAAATAGCCCCTCTTTTACATTTCTCCTCAATAGCCCAATAGAATTCCCTCCCTCATTTCAGTTTTCTTTGTATCATTTTTATGTCATGTGTAATGCTTTACAAGAACAATTGCTATTTGTGTACATGACGTATATCCCCCACTGGAAAAGGAGTGTCAGTTTCTAAGGACATTGCCACTGGACAGGGCAATAGCTCAACAGGAATCACAGCTTCCTCTATGGGGTGTCACAGACAGAATCTAAGAGATTCAGAGAGGTCCGACTGTGCCCTTAAATCTGGGGAATCTCTGGGGAGAAAAATGACCATAATCATGAGATAAAAATGAGTTAGGCAGGAAATATCAGCTCTCTGAAGAGTAGTTTTGTGTGTGGATGCTTGTGGGGTGGGGTGCGAGTAGGGATGAGGGATGCAGAATTGCTTGCAGTATGGTGTCTGTTTATGCTTAATGGCTAGCTCTTTGGGGATGCTGGGGTCAATTCTGCTGCAGGTCAGAAGTCCTACATAAGCAGGGGGCAAAAAGAGCTAGTGAAATCTAAATTACTAATGGTAGCATATTTGTACCCATAGACTGCCAAGACCTGTGGACATGATCGTACAACCATTTAGTTACACCTATTATGGACTAGAAACTGTTTATTTTTAAACCATTTTTGTGAGATATGATTGACCTATAAAAAGCTATACATATTTAATGTATACCATCTGAGTTTGGAGATAAGCATACCCCCATGAAGCCATCACCATGATGATGCCATAAATGGATCTGCCACCTCTGAACGTTTCCTACCACATCTTAATTATTATTATTATTATTATTATTATTATTATTAATTTTGGAACAAAAAAACAACATAAGATCTATCCTGGGACAGAGACTTTAAAAGTACCTTTTCTGACGTTATAAATGCCATCCAAAGTCAAGGTTATTATTTTGCTTCTATAGGCAGAGAAACTACCAAGGCTCAGAGAAGCTAAGCGATATGATCAAGGTCAAACGGCTCATAAAAAATGTGCATCTATATCTTGATCTAGGGCCTAAACCTCCTTCTATCCTCACCCGTCTGCCAAAATTTTGAGGTGTTGAGGTTTGTTGAGAGATTCAAAAGATGAAGATCAATCTAAGAGTTTGGGGTAGGGTGCTAATGGTTTATATGTATCCCTTTATGATAGGATCCAACTTTATAGAAATAATTCATTTCATTTCTGAAGTTTCGATTTTATAAAGTCTACAACCCATCAACAACATTATGCAGATTTCATTAGGAAAATAGCTTTTAAGATGCAGATTTGATATTTTAAAGGGAGAATACAATTACTCTTTTTATAAAAGGATTAGACCAAATTCCCTGCTACCTCCTCTCCCTTTGTGACAGGGAGAAAGCTTATTCGAGGCCACATGATATAGGGTGCATTATGGGGACAATATTCTTATTACTCAATATTTAAAAGCAATAATTTCAGGATACTTAACCTCATAGATTTTCTAATACAGTAAATTAAATAAAAAACACTCTAAATGCAGCCGATATAAGCCCTTGATGTGCAATTAGCAAATATTAAATAGAAACTTTAATATTAGCATTATTCTTTATGCCCCAGTGACTGGGATATTATTTAAATTGATATGACATAAGAGGATATAAATAATTCCTAAGTGTAAATTTAAACTGGAATTTCAGATAGAGTTTGAAATCAGTAAGTATTATCAATTCCCTATTTCCCAGTGTACCATTTATTACCAGCCTGAAGATTTTTTTCAAAGAGATTAAATTAGCATTAAGGCAATGATAAACATTATAAATACAAAAATTGCTATTCTGAAAATCTAGTTGAAAAGAAAGTAAATAAATTGGTGTGGTATCAAATTCCATCTCCCCTAGAAGGGCTCAGACACAGTTCCAAGCATAAGTAATCCTCTATAACTTCTTTTGCAATAAAAAATGAAATATATTAAAGCCTGAAAGTATAATTTCATTATCTACTATTCTAGATACGCAAACTAAGATTCAGAAGTAGTTGTGGCATGAGGGGAATTCTGATTAGCTTTGCACCACCAGTTGGTCAAAATAAGGGAGAAGCTGGCTCTACTAGGAGCACCACCTTTGGCCTGTCCATGCGGGAGACCTGAAGGTCACCATGGTGAACCCTCTCCTTTCTAGACAACTCTCTTTCCTGGTGTGTATGAACATCTCAGTGTGAAGCTTAGGTTGTTACAGCTTAGGTTGTTGGCCAGTTTGGGATTTTTCTAAACTCAGTTGTGTCCTGAGGATTTTTGTAATGAGAGGTGATAGGTTTCCACACTTTTAACACTGAAGACACATGGAAGAGTAGTGACAAGATGAGGCTTGCTTGAGCAACATATGTGTGGAAAATTAACATTTCTTCCTGCACTGGGTTGAGCCACATTGTTTTAATACCTAGAATAGTAGACAGTCACACACCTGGCATTTTTTTCCATACTGGGGATTGAACCCAGGGGCATTCTACCTTGTGGCTACATCCCAGCACTATTTATTTTTTGTTTCAAAACAAAAAATTGCTGAGGGTTAAGTTGCTGAGGGTCTCCTCCCTAAGGTTTTGAGACTGACCTTGAACCTGTGATCCTCTGGTCTCAGCCTTCCAGTACTGGGATGATAGGTGTGTGCCACCATGCTCGGCCCGCCTGGCATTACTTAAGGATTACCCAAAATAATATTCAATCTAAATATCTATGAGGTACTACAATGTATAGAATGTCCACTTCTAATGCATCCTGTTGACAACATTATTTGTCCAAGAATCCACTATTTAAAAGTAAATACGATGTTCACACACACACACACACACACACACACACACACACACAGAGTCAATATCCTCTTAAACATAGTGTATTGGCTGCAACCACAAAAGTACAAAAGTAAGAGAACAGGAAATAAACCTCAGCAAATTACTAGAGTCTGGAAATGATGATGGAGTGTTCACTGACTTGGCAGAGGAGGGAGAAAGAAAATCTATGTGCTTCCTGAGAAGTGTTGACAAATTAGTGGGGATATTTGCCTTCCAAAAAAACCCCAGCATGGCTGAGAGCTAGGAAGAACTAAGCACAGTTGGGTCAGGAAAACTGAGTAAAAATTTGTGCATGGTGCAAATAATAGCCACACACTCTTCCTGCCCCTGGAGACTCCTCATTCCTCTCCATCACTACTCCTTTTCTAGTTAACTTGCAGAAGAATCTCCAGAGAAAGCTTAGCAGATAGGTCTGTGTAGACTTTAGTACCATTTGAATTTTTAAACCTTGCAATGCATTCCTTTTATAGAATTAATAAAATATCTAAAGATAATTTACCTCCATATTTTAAATCAACATTATAGATGTCTCAGTTTGCAAGGAGTTATCAGAATTTGGGGTCTTACTCATTGTCAGTGTTGGTCTAATTCCCTATGACTAACACCAATGACAGCTTCTATATGTGGGCTAAGCCCACCCAATACCTGATTCAATGCAGAGGGATGCAAGTTAGCTCATCCATAACTTGGGTACACTCTTAGACTGAGGTCTCGGGACTTAGGTATAATAGCTGGGTCAACCTGTGGCACTGATAGTTGTCTTAATGCCCCGAGAGCCCAGACCTAGCATTTCCAGGACATTCAGAGCCTGCCGATTAAAGCTCTTCCCCTATTCACCTCCTTCTCCAGGTTTGTGGGTTTGACATTTCTATCTAGATGCCCTCTAGTGCCCATAGGTCAATTTTTGCCTTTGTTACTAGGGATGCACTTTCACCTAATTTAGACTATTTGGAGGACAGATGGCTTGATGACATTCTGTGAGTTCTCTTACCTAATCATATACTTGGCAGCAGGACTTTTCTGCACTGTCAGGTCTAATGCCACAGATCAAAATAGTCTCCAATCTGACTTTCTAGCTACCAGATCATTAAAATATTTCCTCATGACCTGGGTCCCAAGGCTGAGCCTTGTCATCTAACTTTATCTTGAGAAACGAACTACTGAATTTCCCACTACTTTATCTTTCTCTGCTATAAGATCATGTTACTTGGCCCCATGCTATACAGTAGTAGCTTGCGTCCTCTTTTCAAGTGGTCAATTGATATGGAGGTATCCATAATGCCTCTAGATATAATACTGCTAAAATTCCAGGCATCAACCCAACACATCACATGCTTCCTTCCTCCTTACAACATAAATACTCATGAAAAAGGTAAACAAGCAGTGACTTATATTAAACATAGGGGGAACAAATAATTGCACAATGCACAAGCCTGTGGACAGCAGGTGTGGTCACCTGTCCTGAAAAATATGACAATAAGTTCTTGGAAAAATTTACTGTCTTCCCTGTGCTGCTTGATAACTATAAAACTGAATTTCTTTTTTTCTTTATTATTTTTTTAATTTCCCACCAGCACATATGGTGAAATTCTACTATAGGCTTCAGGCTTCCCATTTAACCTCAAAAATGAAGAGAAAGCAATTCAGTAGGTGGTTAAGAATGTGTCACAGGCACAAACTCAGCTTAAGGCATTATGAATTTTCTGTGGAGAAAATGCATTTATTCATTCTGCTCTAAGTCAAGATGGCTGGAACCTATTATCTCAAAGTTTGAAAAAAATCCCCTTTGGGATGTGAATAGCCTATGAAATATTTCAGTCAAAAATGAAATTTTTGGAGAAAGTGAGGGTCCAGTTGAAATGGATAGAGTAGAAAGTAGGCTTACAATCATCAAATCTTTCTCTGAGCCTCCCAGATAGAAAGGGGCATGGAGAGTTAATGGGTGACATTATCCTAATTATTATTGTATAGCACAAGAGAGCCCATCTATTTCTGTAGAATAATAGAGCTAGGATGAGATTCGACAGCATCTGTCACAATAAATGCAAATATATAGAGAATTGACAATGAGCCATGATCTCATAAGTGTTTCTATTTTCCATCTGAATAATGACAATGCTGTATTTCAAGGTCACATGACAGATACCTTTGGAAGCTCTTTGGGGCCTGCACTGGAGACCCTTTCTAACTGCATTTGCAAGGGTGAATGTATTTGGTCTTGGAGTTTTGTAAAACTCTTTCTGTCCCTCGAGAATTTTCTGTGCACTTTCTTTAAGCTTAGGTCTCAAAAACATTCCTTTGTTACAGGCATTTATTAATTACTTTTCTTATGCTCATTTCAGTGCTAATAGCTTAAAGAAATGTAAAAGACCTGGCTTCTTCCCTAAATGAGCTTACAATTTTATTGGAGGATACATGGGTAAATATGATTATACAATCCCAGTGCAAGATGGGTATTAAGTGCATGATGGTACTTGGCTAAAGTAAGTGCTGTCTACAAAAGACCAGACTGAGGGGCTCAGTTGGAAAATCCTAGAAGTGGGGGACATGAACGGTGTCATATGGGGTGGAAAGGACTAAGACAGAGGAGAGAAAGGAGAAGTGAGAAGACTCACACCCATGTGGGAGATGCAGAGCATCCCCTTCTGGCTTCCATGTGACAAGGAATGGAATGCAACCAGGGCCTTCCTAGTAAACCAGTGGATTAGGCAGTAGCACACTCTTCTTTGTAATATTTCAAGTTAACAGAAGGAAGAAGAAAGAGCCTGAGCAGACATGTTCATGTGCCTTGCAGCCTCTCCTCATATTTCCAGAGGGGGAAGATGTTTGGGACAATGGGATGCTTGGCGGTATCCAATAACACATTGACATATGTGTCGGATCAACCACAGGCTTCTATCTCTATTCCAGCCTGGTGAAATGTTAATTAAATATTAATTGAACCCTTCCCTTCTTCGACCCATTAGGTCAAAAATGTTTGCCCAGTTTCTCTCTTTGCTCTTGTGTCCTCTGCTTGTTCTGTTCTGCCCTGAAAAATTTCAAGCAGATTTCTATGGTACCACCTACCTTCAAAAACAACCACACCATGCTATCCCCAAATAAACACATTTTCTTGTTTGTTTTGTTTTGCAGCTATTTATAATAATAACAACTGCATTAAGAATAGCTCTAATTTGTGGATCTACCATTTGTGAAGCACTGAGAGCATACCATGAGCATGAGCTCATTCAATCCTGCACCAAACCTATGAGAGGATGTTGTCATGCCTGTTCATAGACGGCGATTGCCTTTCCTAAAGTCAAATAGCTAAGTAAGTGGTAGATGGCAGACTCAAGAACCACTAAATGGGTTCTCTTTCTACCACATTGCACCTCTAGAGGGGAAACACATGCAGCAACACTGGGCAAGTTAAAAAGTCCAAGGGGCTGCCAAAAGTACATAAAGCAGCTGGCTACTGCTGGTAATCAGCAAATGACACGAACTATATTCATTGAGTTTCTATAGGACCTGAAGAACTGCACATGACCCAGAGGGCAGGCCACCTTCGTGTGGAGTTATTTCAAGTGTGACTCAGCTTTACATCCTAGTCAAACATTACTCATTACTCATTCCCTGGCCCCTCAATTCAGTTCAAGAAAATTGGACTCTTCTGCCATCAAGGAATGTGGCCATTTCCTTGTGTCTGTGGAAAGAGAGAAACAAAAATTTAAACCATTAGCTTCAGCCAAAATTGTTAGGCCTAAGGAAAATGGAAGTGTTTCTCAACTTATGGAGGGCACAGAGAGTCACCCTGAGGTTGGGGTGGGGCTGGGGTTTTTGGAAGTCCATGGCAGCAGGAGTGAGTCTTTCACAGAAACCCTGTCTGCACAGGAGATTAGATGGGACTCTTTTTTTTTTTAACCAGGAGGTTGACCATCCATCCAGGTTGCTGTGAGTCCTGTAAGTCTGCAGTTTTTTTTTTTCTCCCAGAACCTGTCTCTCCCTTTTCTTAGGGTAAAACCGGAAATATTCCATCTATCACTAGATAAGTCTCTGAGGTCCTATCCTTGGTTTATTCCCCTGGAGAAAAGGAGGCAATTCTCTATCTGGCTCATGGAAATCATGAGCACTAGACTGCCTGGTGCTTACCTCAGATTGCAGCTTTTATTTCTCCAAGAACAGTTGTTCATTCATGCCTCAAACTCACTTCTTTTCTCCTGACCCATTTCTCTCTGAAGCAGATTCACCAGCTTGTTTTTTAAAGACAGATCAGAATCTTAAATCAGTGTTCCAAAATTATGTACTTACTTTGGATCTTCCATGGTCTGTTAAAAGGTATTACATAAAGAAAAGGTTTTGTGAGTAAACATGTTTGGGAAACTCTGGACTGATCAAAGATAAAACATGATCAGGAGAACCTACAGCAACCTCTAACAAGGACTGGGAATGATGTTTTGAGGGTTTGATTGTACCAGGAACACTTATTTTTCTTAAAAAGAGTATGTTAAGCAACAGGATACAATGTTAACCCATATTTAATCTGAATAGTGGATATGGGAGTATTTGTTTTATTATTATATGTAGTTTTTAGAATATTTAACATATTTCATACTAAGATATCTAGACCTGTTTTAATTTTAATTTTTCTGCAGGACATTTAATTATTTTGTTTGCATTTTGAATCTTTAGGAGGGGACTACAGCACCTGGTATTGCAATTAGTTAGCCATGAACCCCTTCAGTAAGGATTGTTTTTCAGGACCCTTGTTCTCTGGGACAGGCTTTATGAAATGCCTTAGGAGACACCAGAATTCTTATTTATTTTTCTGTTGTCCATTCTTAGTTTCATTGTTGACCCTTTAGGTCCCAACGCTGGGAACTATCATCTCAGAAGATTCTGTACTGACTATTATATAGATTCCTACCAGAGTTATCATATGACATTCATTGCTTCCTATTTCGAAGGTTCTCTCTCCCACTCAGAACTTGATTACTTTCTGAGAACCCCTAGCTTTGCATTTATTTTCAGAGTTGAGATGATTGGCATGTCCAAAATTCAATGAATAATCTACCTCTCCTTTACTTATTCCTCCTCTCCAGATATTTTTTGAATCCTTACTTAGGTTGAGGACCTTCACACATGCTTCCCTTCCTTCTAGGGAAGATGTTTTATAATCTCGAAATATTTTAAGCATATAGAATCTATAATAAACTGAGTTTTCTAAAATGAAAGTAGAGAATTATATTCTTATAGAGAAAGTTCCTTTCTCTTTCCTGCTATCTATTTTTTATGTTCATTTATTGGTGCATTGTAATTATACATTTTGATATATGTCAGGGTATGAACATCATACATGCACACATTGCACATTTAGCCCTCCCTCCAATCCCACCCTATTCCCTGCCCCTTCCCTCCCTTTCATGCTCCGGATAGTGATTGAGACTTATAGGTTTGTGTATGTACATCATGTGCTATAGTGTGTTTCCCTCCACCCCCCTCCCAACTCCCCCAGTTAGGTCACCTTCTTTGTCCATCTAAAGATTTCTTCTTCTTCCCTTCTAAGTCCCTTCTAAGTCCCATTCTATGTTAGTCATCAGCAAATAACTTTGAAAAGAAGAGGTTTGCCATTGTCAAGAAAAAATATTATTGCTAATTAGGTAATGAAGATAAGTAAGATGTTCTAACATAGTTTAGGAAATAAATAAAGTGAATACTAATGACATGCAATGCTAAGATCATAGTTCAGTTCAGTAATGGAAGGAAAGTTCAATGTAATTGGAATATCATGAATTCAGGTAGGGGTCAGGGATTTGTGAGATAGACTATATTCTGCTGCTAACTTGCTGTGAGATTTTGATTTCACTTTATTTCCTTGCCCTAGAATTTATTGTTTAAAAAGGTGCTACCATAAAAACCTACCCTGCCTACTTCATAGAGTTGAACAAAAACATATTAAAAGACTTTAAAAGTTCTCAAATATTGATGAATTAAATGGGTAGATACTATTAAAATTCATTAAGATTATTAAGTTGGACAGCTGTTGACCAATGTCATTAAAGTGAATATTTTCATCATAAAAGGCAAAGTAATAAAACTTTGGTAAAAGGCCTTTGCTTTGCTCACAGTTTATTCAACAAAAATCTCATCTGGGGGAAGACATGGTTAAGAAGTCAGTAACATAGGAAGGGTCAATATGCTATTTACTAAAGAAATTGGAAGGCCAGATCTTAAACTGTGTATCATGTAGAGTCTACACAAAGACCTCTATCTAAGTCAGTCAACAAGTTAATTAAATTCTATTCTTTTGAGTCTCCTCATGATACTTGGATAGCCTAGCAAAAATTACCCTTGTCAGTCGGGCATGGTGGCGCATGGTTGTAATCCCAGTACTTGGGAGGCTAAGACTGAGGATCTGGGTTCGCAGCCAGCCCCAGTTAATTAATGAGGCCTCTGCAACTTAGTGAGACCATGTTTCAAAATAAAGAATAAAAAAACTAGGGCTGGGGGTGAAGCTCAGAGATAGAATTCCCCTGGATTCAATCCCCAATACCGCAAAAAATACCTTTGTCTCCATCATTGAATGCCTAGTAGATTTTCCTCCCCACTAGTGAATGGAGTTAGCTTTTGTATGGAACCATGTTGAAGATGAGATGTAGTGAATTGAAGAAGACATTTCCCACAGTCTCTTTCTCTCCATTGCACTTTCTACCCAGTTGTGAGCTATGGCTACAATTTCAGCAGCAGTCAATACTGAGGCAATTCTTGAACCTCTACATAGAGTAGGGAACAACTAACACCCAAGCAGATGGGTTCCATTAGCCTGAGCTCCAAAAGAACCAGTGGAAAATATCCACAGGATGCAGGCCACCATCTCCCTTTAGAACAAATGTGCATGCTTTATGAAACACAGACTATGCTTCCATCCCTAACCTAGGCAGAGGGGAAGAGAAAAGAAGGAAGCCTCCACCCTTAACTTTAGCTTACTATGAATCAAAATGGGAAGAGGCCACTTGTATAAACAGTACAATTAACACAGGCACATCACTATATAAGCAAGGACAAGAAAACATGGTTTAGATAGATGATACAATAGAGCAAGGAAGGAGTACCTGGCAGTGATAAATGTAATCAAAGGAGGTTATGGAAAATAACTAATATAGAGAAAGTGATACCTAATAATTCTTGGAAGGTAGATTGCTTAAATGGGAAAGAAGATGGGCATTTCATATTAATGGAATCATGTAGTTGAGCATTTTCCCCAACTTCACTAACCTTGGTAATGGTGGTACAGGCTGGGGGTGGTTATGCTTTGTCAGCCAGATTCCAAAAAAAGTGAACTGTTCAAATTCCCCTTCCACTTCAGAGAGGTACACAGGTGGCTGTAAAGGGAAAGTGCCTACTTCATAGCCTCTGTTGTCTGTTGGTTCACAACTGCTTTTCTTTGATCCTTGTGAATCCAAAATCAGGGAAGCCGTGAGTAGCCTAGATTAACATAGAGCATATGAAACAATTTGACATTTAGTAGAAAGTGGCAGGTTTCAAAAAAAGAAATTCATATCTTGATATTCATATCAAGAATAAAGGAGTTTCTGAAGCATCCTTGGGGTTTGTACTGGCTTAATTTCCATAGCTGTACATTTCTATCTTACTCTGCCATGGAGCCAAAGTAAGAGAAAGATAATGCTCACAGAAGAAATTTGGCTTGTTGCATTTTATTTTTGATAATGTTTTCTTGTAATATTCATTTATATATTGTCTAAGGCTGCTTTCATATTATAACAGCAGAGTTGAGTATCTGTGATAAAGACTGTGTAGCCCACCGCATAGTCTGTAGGAAGATACTGAGGCTTAGCAAGTTTCGAAGTCAACAGAGACATAATAGCTGGTGTACATAAAATATATTGTGCCTGGAACAGTTCTGGGATTTTTATGTATAAACTCACCTGCTCTTTTACACAACAATTTTTTCTCCCTTTTAATCATTAGCAAATTCACTCAGAAATTTTAAGTAATTTGTCTGATGACTGAGATTGAAGTTTTCTCAACTTCCACCCTATCCTACTCTTTGCAGGATGCTTCATTGTTCAGATTTGTATATGTAAGAAAGGAAGATAAGCTCAGGAATTTTAAGCAAATTTGTAAATTCAGAGTTTTGCTGTTGTTTTTTTACAGCCAAGAAACTTCAACAAATCAATGCTTGCTAAGTAACACTTTTACTATACCATAATATTTTTTAAGTGGTGGAGCAAAGAACTCCACAAATCCTTAGATATACTTAGAGAAATGTTTCAGAAGGACTTCACATTTTCATGGACCACCCTGGCCTTTCTTATTCTCTTTCTCTTTCAAATTCTTTACAATTAGAACTAATTTCTTTTATGTTCAATTAAGTTCAATCAAGAAATATCCCTGTGATTGTGAATAAGCTTCTTTAGTTATTGGATATCAGTTATTTTCTTTTTAAAATGATATAAATAATAGTTTCCAAAGTTATTATGAAGATTAAGGCAGCAAATATAAAAGTATTTGAAAATTATTTCATGTGGTAGAAATACATGGTCATATTAGTATTTTATTTAAAAAGATGTGTCATGTCAAATAGAGTGTAAATGAAATAATGAGAGGAGTGGAGATAACAGAAGAGAAGGCAGGTAAAATATTGAGAAGTTATAGGAGAAAGAGAAAAGGTGGAATAAGTCCTGCAGAAATTCATGGTAAAGGTGAATGTATGAAAGAATTATGACAAGCCAGGCATGGTGGCTCATGCTTGTAATCCCAGTACTTGGGAGGCTGAGACCAGAGGATCTGGGTTCACAGCCAGCCTCAGCTACTTAGTGAGGCTCTCCACAACTTAGTGAGACCATGTTTCAAAATAAAATAATAAAAAATAGGGCTGGGGGTGTAGCTTGGAGGTAGAATGCCCCTGGGTTCAATCCCCAGTACCGCAAAAAAAAAAAAAAAGAATTATGACAGAGTAATGGTCAAGAAGGAACAGAGGTGATGGATATATGCACTAGCACAGCTTCACATGGAATTAGAGACTCAGTTCTAGGATAGCTGTGAGTTTGAAGTTCTATTTTAACAGATATGCCACTGTGAGCTTAGCATGATACCGGCCCCAATGAGGAACCCTTAAACTTAGGTTGTTGCAGAATACCACATTGATTAGGTGTGCCAGCCCTTGACCAAGTAGTTTATGTTATTTGTCTTTCTCAATCTCTTTTCACATTCTATGTCCAGTTATCAAAGATCATTTTTGTCCAATGCTGTCAGTCCCCTAAGCAGGAATTATCTTGGAGTCCTAAACTGGCTTGGAGCTTTTTCAGATGGAGTCATCTGGCATATTTATTTAATCTGTAAGTCAAACATCTAGCATCACATTCAAAGCTTTGTACACTTGTCCCAATCTCTGCCCAACTTTGCCTTTCATTTTCATTTCTAGGAAATATGTGCCTCGCCCAGACTGTTGTCCTCCATGTGTTCTTTATGCAGAACTAGTTTTTAGACACTCCTTCAACCAGTCCCATGGTATGTTTGTCAGCAACAGTACTTTAACTTGTTTGAGTTATGGCACATACATTTAAAGGTAATCAAAATGTTTGTTCTTGACAAGCTTATTATTCAAAAGCTTTTCGATACAGACTGAGTTCTCTCCAATCAATCTGAATCAGTGAGATTTCACAGTATTACCTTGTCTGTTCTGCCAGGATACTCACCAATATTTAAATCTCATTTAGGGAAGCAATTCAAAGTCTTTTGAGTGTGAGAAGTATAATAAAAATAAATAAATTCCATTCTTCCCATAGTTTACCTTATGGCCTATATGTTAATCACCCTAAAATGTCCACAAGCATATAGGAAAACAAGTACTTATTTAAAATCAAAGCTGCTTGAATTCCAGATGGTTCGAAGTATATCTTAATCTATCTTGAGCAAGTCCCCTAATTCTGCAGGAACAAATGGTGGAATGTTATTAAAATGTTAATTAGTTAAATTTAGTCCCCAAAGTATAAAGAAAACAAAATTGCACCTACATGATTTTATTTTTACTAATGGGAAAAAGAAATTCTGATATATAAAGAAATGAGGTTATTTGAGAGGAAGAAGAAATACATGATGTGAGTTTTAGATTAAAATATCCAAGAGTGTAAAGTAAGTTTGAACACAATTATTGGGTATATTTCCAATCTATTACATGAAGCTATTTTCAAAATAAAGTATTTTTAGTTTTGTATCATGGATTGTTTCTTTATTCAAATGGAAATAAAAAGATAGAGATGACAGTCAATGATGGAGCTGTTGGATTTGCACAATTTGATTTTTTTCTGTTTTTTCTAGCTATTGGAATTGAAAAGGCCTTCAGAGGTTCCAAGAACCTTTTGATTATTCCCAAAGCTCTCCTGACAAGAGGAAACCATCTTTCCTGTTTGACACTCTCTAAAGTAAAGGCAGACTAGTCTCTCTAAGCATCTCGAGTGTAAATCTTTATATTATTATTGTGTAACTTCAAGAGTGCCAATAAAAAAGACAAATGTCAAGATATAATGCAATTTATTAATTGGAATCTTAAGGTTACATCCGCTTGCTGGGAAAAACTTTCCTCTAGTCATTGTGCGACTACTGAATAAGTTGCATTTATGTTTATAATTGGTTTAAATGCTTCATTTTAACCATATGTTTGTACTTGATTTAGTTAAAGGAAAAAATAGTGAAACTCATTTACTGGGTTGAATTGCATACTCAAAAGTTTTGGTAATGGGGAGCAAGTGAAGTTTTTTGAGTGGAGGGTTGATGTTATTGGGCCTTGGGGAGGTTAATATGGGTACTGTACAAAATATATCGGAGGTCTATATTAACTAGCCCATCATGATGGCATTAGGGTTTTCAGAGCTACTTTTCGTGATCTGGGTATAATTTCTAGTGATACTCAAATTATCTTACATAAAATAATGATATCTGTGCTTCTATATGGGGAGATCCTCTTGGACATACTAGGGCCTTCCTGAGCAGCCAATACCCAGTTCAAATCATGAAAGTCAGAACAAAAGAAAGGATCACATGCAAATGCCCCAAGTCAATGAGTGTCATTGGTAGAGTTGACTTGTTTCTGTTTTAATTGGACCAGTCTATGATAGACTCAGTTGAGTGTGTGTTCATTAGAGGTAGCTATCAAAGGATCGGCAAATACATTTCATTTTTATTCACCACAATGCAACACATTTGACTCTTAATCTTTAGGTATTAAATGAGGAAAGAGGGATGCAACGCAGTGTTCTTTTTATGCTTTCTATTATGTTCAAAATTATTATGCTGCACTTTGTATACATTTGGAAAAATATACTGAGATTTGACTATTAAGTATAAAAGTGATTCTCAGTTCTGTGAGGTGTTGGACTTCGGGGAACAGGGAATAAGATAAAAGTCTTTATATCTTTTTTAACCCTATACATAATATGCATGAAAAATTAAAATATTTCTCCCAAAGATTTTAGTAGCTGAAAGCATGTTCCTGGATATATATATGGAGTCTATACATATAAGAAAGCACTGTTTATTATCTTCAGAACAATAGGCTGATGACATGCTTTATTATTCATTTGGAAGGCCTAAGAATAAGATACACTTCCTAACATAACAAAGAGATGGGTCTCTGGTTGCTAGGAGTGATGGTATCCAACCGAATGTTGTCATGCAGAATGTGAGCTAACCAAGAGGACAGAGGTAAGGGCTGGGAACAACAGAGAGACAGTAAGTCTTAGAAAGGTGGACAGAAGAAACAATTCTGAGAAGATATTTAAAGAAGGAGGACAGATTTGTCTCTATTTGTAGATGGACTAAGCAAGGCAGATGGTCGCTACTGAAGTGTGAATTTAGGCAGGCTTCACTCCCCCAAATTATCTCTAATTCTGGCCAATCATTGTATCAGAAATTCATCACCAGGAATTTCTAATTTGAAGCACTGGTCACCATAATTAAATACAAAGGCTAAATGGAAAGGGAAGTGCCTAAATGTATTGCCCAGAGATTATCATTCACTGATCATAGGCCAGTTTCCCCTGTATTGCTAATAATGCCTCAGATTTATTCAGCTATAGGATGAATATTACTGGATTTATACAGGTCATTTATGGGTGGGCAGGTTATCCAGATCTGAACAAATAGAGATGTAAGAAGGATTCTGCTGGAGGGAAGGCCTCACCTCAAAGAGATTATTTCTTACTGCTAAAGGAGAAACATATAAGGTAATATACTTTCCCAGTTCCTGTATGAAGTCCTTGCTTGTATGTTGTTATATGAAGTCTTGAGAGAATGATGTCTGCAGCTGCTCCACCCATCTTGTGGCCAAGAAAGAAAGGGCCAGGGACTGGCAATAATTCCAATACAATGCATTAACATCTGGGTATCAGTTATCAACCACTGGACCTTCTGCCTAGTGTGAAGGTGAATCTGCATTTAAGCCATAGATGGCTCACTATTCTATTAGTCATCTTAATTGATGTACTCACTACTAGAACTTATTGCTAACACCTTAAAAATAACTCATCTTTGAATATCTCTAGCTGAGAGTAGTCACTCCTCTCTCCTTGTATGTCCCTCAGCAATTATAGACTCACTCAGTTGGCACTACTTTGGTCATGTCTTGCCTTATTGAAGGTATATTCAAGAAACCGAAACTTTTTTTAGATTTGATAAGTTTGATAGGCAGACAGGTAGGTAGCACAATGTTACACAAAATTAAATTTTGAGATTTGACCTTCAGTCACTTAAGTGGCACCATCTTGAAATTGTAAAATATGGCCTTGCTTTCTAAACCCATGTTACTGTGGACTGAGCAGATAACATAACTATTGTGTTTCCTATTCCAATGTCTTAAAATATCCTTTTTCTGATTCTTCTTACATTTTCAGAAATATAACACTTATACCATAAAATGGCTGAGGGTGTCCAGTTTCCCAGGTGACCCTCAATTATGTCACTCTCTGTGGCTTACTTCTTTTGGCCCAGTCCATCATATTGGGGTGCTTCTCTCCCAGTCTTACTGAATGGGGACGGATCCTAGAATGTAAGATGTGGGGATCACTAGAACCACTTCATCTGTTGCATGTTATCGTGAGGTCTACATATAGAATAAGAAAAGTATCAAATATCAAAGAGAAAACTTCTTGAAACATCAATGAACCTGTTCCACTTGATGAGAATTCACTTCAGCAAATCAAACACTTTGCACCTTGTGTTTGGCTAAAAATGAAATGGCTTTATTGTGGAGTTACTAAGTTAGGGATCCTAACTTTCATGAGATTCTTCTGATGTAATCTATCTAGTTTTGTATCCTTTGATTAAAGAGTTTCTCTCTGCAGTTGCATAAATTTTCAGACCCACAAAATGTAATTCATGAGGGAATAAAATGTGGGGAAACCATAGCCCCTTATCTAAGATCTCTAAAATGCTTGTCAAGTGACAGCCATGTACTAAAGTATGCATACAGAGAAGAGGATATGTTCATCGCCATCGGAAAGTCAGAGGAAGTGAGTGGTAAATGAACAGTGGCTGCTTCATTTGGGTTCTATCTCAATTTCATAGAGGAAATGACTTCAGAGTTATAAAAGGAAGTAGTTTGAAACAAGAACAATCAACATTGGGCATTCTAGGCAAAAAAAGAGATGCTCAAGGATCACTGAGCAGTAGGAGATGGAGTTGAAAAGGAAGCGTAGAGTACATTCATGGAAAACTTTTTAAAACTTTACTATGTGGTAATTAAAAATAAAATATAAACAAAATTCCAAATATATACAGAAGTGGAAAGAATAGTATCATGCAACTTCTCAACTGCTTTTTCTATCATCGATGGGACCTTCTAAGAAAAAAAGCAGACACAAATGTTGGGTTAACCTTTCTGAATTACTCTGTTCTCCTAATGTTTTGCCCATAGATTTCCACTTCATTATAGCTATCTGATATTTTTAAGCAGAAAGTATTTCATCCAGCTTTTCTTTTTTTTTTTTTT
>PVJS01016896.1:0-36866 GCA_004027185.1 Glis glis
AAAAAAAAAAAAAAAAAAAAAAAAGAAAACTACTGGTGTGAAAGAGAGCCTAGGTTTGGGGTCTGGACGAAGTTGAATAGTGTCCTTCCAGAATTCATGACCACCGAGAACCTCAGAGCATGACCTTATCCTATTTCTAATAGGGTCTTTATAAGCATAATTTCAGTTGCTTTTTGTTATTCGCCATAGTTAGGCCCTACCAATTCGCCACAAATACTGGATTTAGAGAATTCAGGCCATTGTTCCCAAGGGGGAAGTAGAGGGTCCAGATCCTGTGAGCCCTGGACCACGATATTTTCATCACCCCATCGTGTGCATTTTTTGGTGTGTGTTTTCCCTGCATTTGTTTGAAGACACTTTACTTAATGCATATTGTTGATTCGTTCACCTTGAACTCATGGCCAACAGCACTGCAACCTGTGTGGGAACAAGGCTCATCTAATGTACGTATTTTCTCCGTATGGTAGGTACATCGGCCTGCTTGCACTCGTGCATACTAGACAGCATTTCAGCACTACACTTGGGAGCCATTTTAAACAGTAAAATCACCAACAAAAAGCACATGAATACACAAAGAAAGGCATCATATAAACTACCAAGGGATCGCCTGCTCATGAAGGCTGAAGAAGGCAGAGAGGGCCGCCTCCTCTGGCCTCAGCTGGGAACACGCGCATTGGGCAACTCCAATTTTTCATTGCTCTGTGTATATCTGCAAATGACCATGTGTATTGATTTGGGGGGTTACAAATACATTTTCATGAGTAGGCAAATAGAAAATACAGAATCACAAATAATAAAGGTTTTCTGTAGTTAAGATAAAGTTATGCCAGACTCAGGTGGACCCTAAATATAATAGAAAAAGAGAGGACGGAGCTGGGCGTGGTGGCGCATGCTTGTAATCCCAGTACTTGGGAGGCTGAGACCGGAGGATCTGGGTTCGCGGCCAGCCTCAGCTACTTAGTGAAGCCCTCCGCAACTTAGTGAGATCCTGTTTCAAAATAAAGAATAAAAAATAGGGCTGGGGATATAGCCCGGAGGTAGAATGCCTCTGGGTTCATTCCCTGGTACTGCAAAAAAAAAAAAAAAAAAAAAGAGGAGAGGACGCACAGAGATAGATCATCAGAGAAGGAAGAAGGTCACGTGATGGTAGAGGCAGAGACCAGAGCGATGCAGCTGTGAGCTAAGGAATGGCGAGGTGTGCCAGCACCACGGGGACCTGGCAGAGGCAAGGAAGGATTCTTCCCAGGAGCAGAAGGAGCGTGGCCTCGCTGACACGTTGACGTCCGAGCTCCAGCCTCCAAAACTATGGGAGAACACATTTCTCTTGTCGAAGCCATCTCAAGGGGGTCCCTTGGTATGGCAGCCCTAGGAAACTAAGAGTCTGAGCATGCAGGCGCCAGCCTGACTTAGGAAGGTTGGGTCATGAGTTTCAGGGGAAAAATCTCTTCCCACTGGGGGGCCAGTCCATCCCCCCACCCCACAGCCTGCCTCAAAGACCGAAAGAGAGGCTCTCTGTGAAGATTTGGGGAACTGGAATGTGACATCAGTTCAGAGGGTTATCACTCAAGATCACCTCTCAGAGGCCTCGAGGCCCCAGGCAAATGAGCTCCCGCTCATCCGGGCGGACGCTGCTCAGCTGCCCACACCTCTGCTCCGGCTGTTCCTCACACCGGTCCCATCCCACGGCCTCGGCCTGCCAGGAAGATGGAGGCTTTTCTTGCCTGAAACCTCAGTAGTATAGAGAACGCCCCTCTCTGATATCCCATAGATTTTTGCCTCTGGAAATAATTATAGGTGGATGTGCTTTGAGTCCACGATGCAATGAAAACCCTCCAGCGCAAAAACATGGTAGTCCAAGCGCCTTGCTCCTGCCTGGTATGTGGCAGGTGTTTAATAAGCTGGAGTCTAGATGCTTGGCGAAGTGTGGGAGATCCTCAAGGATACGGCCCCATCAAGGTCCCTCCTATCCTGACACGGGGACTCTGGGATTCTCAGAGGAATGAATGAGTGGCTTGGTTGAAGCCCCTCCTGTAGCGGATGGGAGCACAGAAACCTGAGGTTTGTACAAGGTCAAACACCTCGTAGGGCGGGATGGAAGGGTGATGTTCTGACGATGCCTCCAGAGGCTCCTTCTGGCCCAGTGCACACCTGCATCCGGCCTCTGCAAAGCCAGTGCCCACCTTCTGCCCTAAGGATGCCAGCCCCAGGCAACTGAACAATGGGCACAACCGCACCTTGCGTATTCTGGTCTCGGGGTTTTTTCCATGCCCCCAGCTGTGCATTCCTTCAGAGCAGGCTGGCAGGAGGTGAGCAAGGTGGCGGAGCCCTTCCGAGCACCTCTGGGGTTTGGTGGGTCAGAAACCACAGAGGAGGACCTGGCAGTCGGAGAGATGCCCAGAGAGTTAGGAGACCCTCTCCCAGGGTTCTCGCGGGGAGGGTGCTTCCAGGTCCAACATTCCCCACTATCCCTTCCTAGAAACCACAAAATGGCAGGATAGGGACGACGCAAAGAGATGGCTAATCCCAGATCACACACTCGGGTTCAGACAGGTAACCAATATGGGTCACCCTACCAGGTGCGCGCCTCCGGGGGGCGGTTGGCCTGTGGATGCACCTGGAGAGTGGAGGCATCCGGTTAGCATTGCCTTCAGGGCTGCACCAAATACAAAGCACCTGGTTTTCCCGCCTTGGCCTCGTGCCTGTTTAACCCAATTCCTGGATTGTCCTGATGGAAACTCTGACCCCTGGAGAGAGGTGGGGTCCACATCAGGAAGGAAGCCCAGCTCTGCTAACACCCCCGACCACCATCATTCTGTTTAATCGTTCAGCTCTGGAAATCAGGACAGAGGAGAGCTAGAAAGACCTTAGAGAAAACCCCATTACACAGGCAGAAACACTCGGAGCACAGAGGGAAAGGGCACTTGTCAAGCTCATTTGGAGAGTGGACAGCATCCAGAGATGAAGGACTCAAGCTGAAATGTGACTTGTCAGTGTGTACACGTTGCAGTGATTGATTGTGTCCCTTTGTTTCAAGCCTTTTGTGAGAGTAGAACAGTAGCTGGTACGTAGTAGATGCTCAATAAAGTAATGGGTCTTGGATGATTGGAAACTTGGAGAACCTGTTTTGGAAACTTGCAGGTTGGCAAGGTGTTTTCCAGGCATCCACCAGTCCTCGCTATCAACATTTTTTCCCCAAATTCCTAAGCATTCCCTTTGGGCCAAACCCAACATGACCTCTTCAAATTCATAATGAGTATGGAATAGAAAGCAGCCCAAGGTGAGTCATTCATTAATCATAAACAAAACAGCCCCGATCGAGGACACATCAGCACAAACCACAAAAAAGGAAAGGAAAGGGAGAAAAGAGTTGCCCAATCTCTTTATTTAATATTAACTACATTATGCTTTTTTTATTTGAATTCTGAGAACGATTGCTTCCCGCCCTCTGGTTTTGTATGAGTGCAATCCAAAATCGATTTTCCTTGAATTCATGGGTGCCGAGAGTGAGATCAGCGACCTCGGAACCACAGTCACTCGGGGGAAGGATCCCCAGCTGGCAGGGCCAGCTCTGTGTCATGGAAGGGGCCTGTCCTCTGGACTGTTTTGTGGGGAACGCAGACCTGTCCTTGGGAGGTGCACGCCTCACCCAGGTAATAACAATTCACCTGCTGACACCACTGGGCTGTGGCCAATGGGGACATGCGTCATTTGGGGAGACCGGGGAGCATGAATACCATGTAGACCACTCGATTACATTTACCTTTTCTTCACTCCCCCGTATGTCCTATGATGTAGGCCGGTCAAGGGGTGCGATCCCATTTTATAAATGAGCAAACTGAGTCCCAAGGTGCTCATGATGCCCGTGCTGGGTTCTTGCAGTGACCCACGCTGCCTATGAAGCGGCAGGGCAGGGGGCTCCGTGCTTCTAAGGGGCACCTGTTGTTTCATATTCAAACATCCGTCTCTCCCAAGTGGAGGACTGGGTCCACCAAGCATGGCCCTTTGTGCTCGCTGTGATGTCTGAGTGCCTGGTCCCTTGCTTCCCCGCCAGTTGCCGACTCCATTGTCTCTCTCCAGCTGAGGAGGTGGCCGGGCTCTATCGTGCACCCTGATTAGTGTGCAGCTCCCTGCGAAGGTGGCAGCGCCCGACTGGCGTGGGCACGCCCCCTCTGTCATTTGCACAGCATGGGAGAACTGCAATCCAAAGGTGAGATCCGGGAGTTTGCCCCCAAGAAAGCCCAGAGGTGGAGGGAAAGGACAGAAAGATGAGGATAAAATTTGACACAAATTACCTGCTGCTTGCTGAAGTAGAATGAGGCGGTGAAGCTGCCAGGGCAAGTTCAGTTGGTCCCATCTCGGTAGAGCAGGGAGGCCGGCCTGGGAGTAGCGGCTGGGGCAGGGGGAGAAGCCGATGTGGACTTGGCGAGGGCATCATTTGGAAACCTCGGGATGGCAGAGTCAGGCTGATCCTGAGAGGTTTTTTTTGCATAGGCATTCCAAATGCCTGGGGACTAGTAGGCTTTGGCAGAATCACCCGGAAGCTTGCTGAAAATACAGACGACTGGCTCTCACCCTCAGCAAGTCAGAATCAGAAAGTCGGGGTGCCGCCAGACATGAGCCTGATGCAAAGCCTGCTTGGAATCACTGTTCATTTGGCAGAAGAAGAAACTGAGCCCAGGGAGGAAAAGGGTTTGACCAAGGTCCCACAGAGGGCTAGAAACAGATCTTTTGACAGCCTCTTGATTTCTCCCTTCTTTCCTCCCTCCTTCTTTCTTCTTCTTCTTTTTTATTTCATTCATGCATTCACTCAAAAAACATTTTATTGAGGATCTGCTAAATGCCAAGAGCTATGTTAGGTACAAAAATAGTCCCAATTCCCTCCCTTGCTAGAGCAAACATCAGAGTGGGAAAGATCAGAATTAATCAAATAATCACACACATAAATGTAAAATTACAACTGTGAGCAGAAGAGGCAGGTGAGAGGCTATCTGGGGGGATTTGATCTTGGGCAGGGGTGGCCTCAGTGTCCTCATCTGTCAAATGGAGCCTCCTCGTTTGCCCTGCCTCCTTCCCCACCTGCAAAGCTCATACAGGATTCTAGTAGGGAATGGACTTTTGCAAACATAAAAGTAATTCTCCAAATGCTGGGCTTATCCTGACTCTGATAGGCATTCAATAAATGTTTGTTGAATTGAATTGCTGAATTGAATTATTCTACAAAAATAAAGCAAGGATTAGCAGGAATCCCCAGTACCAACCCAGTGTTCATTCAGTTTTCCTGTTTGTGCTGATAAGATACAGGCTTGGCTTGCCAGATATAAGCAAAGACCAGTAGAAGGACTGCCTTGAATGTCAGCGCTGGAGGGACCCCAGATATTCTCTGGTCATACCCACTGTCAAGCTCATAGAATGAGAGAGTGAGAACCAGAGAGGGAAAGATTGTTCAAGTTCACAGGGGCAGGATCCAGACTTCTTGAGTCCCACAACAATTGAATAGACGATAGATTAAAAGAAAAATAGACATGTCTTAAGTACCCAAATCCTAGAGGCTGCTATTGTGCGGGTAGAAAATCCTAAAGATGGAAACATTTCCCATGTATTAATTAATGTTCTATTGTAAAGGATCAGCTCCCAAGTTCCCAAGAGTATTTTCCCACAGGCCACAGCCAAGAGTTAATGTCTACATGTGTTTGGTAGACATTGCTTGCTTTCACTATTTTCTGTTCTGGTAAAAGCACCCTATTTCTCTTTGGGGAACCACCCTCTCTCTTCCCACTTTTAGTCCATGAGGTTTAGGTATGGTAGGCTCCATCTGCTTCCAGGGAAGGTAAGCACATGCATGTCTCAGGCCCAGCCAATCAGCTTACTCCGTCTCCCTGGCCATAGTAATTGGTTCAGTGAAGGACATGAGATTTGAGGTGGTCCAATAAGAGTCAGTCATGGGATTTTAGCAAGAACTATTGGGAAAGAGGCACTGTATTTCTACTGGTCTTGGTAAGATTTATCCTGGCGCTCCTGGCAGCCATCTTTCCATGAAGACGGAGAGCTTTTCCATTAGCCAGTCAACACAATGTGTGTGGGGGGAGCACAAACAAAGGAGAAAATGAGTCTTGATGATATGTATAACCTGGATGGAGCGATTCCTGAGGTTAAATGCTCTGTGCTTTTCAGTTGTGGGAGGCAGTAAATTCCCTGTAACTGGTTAATTCATGTGGCAGAGACTTGTGGAGTTTTTGTTGCAAAGCACTAGCCCCAGCCCAGACAGTATTTCCCAGTCTCCCTTGCAACTAGATGATGTCCTGCCACCAAGTTCCGGCCAATGAAATGAGAAGCAGAAGCGAAGCATTCCACCTCCACCAAAGCCTTGCAGACACTCTGTCAGCCTCTCTTTCTCCACACACTGACTAAATGTCGAAACTCCCGGGATGATCTTGGGAGCCACAAATCCAGGCAGGGTCCCTGAATGAGAAGTAAACTTCCATTGTGTTAAAACACTAAAACAAGCCGGACGTGGTGGCGCACGCTTGTAATCCCAGTACTTTGGGAGGCGGAGACCGGAGGATCTGGGTTCGCGGCCAGCCTCAGCTCTCTCTCTCTCTCTCGTTCTCGCTCTCTCTCCCACTCTCTACTTAGTGAGGCCCTCCGCAACTTTGTGAGACCCGGTTTCAAAATAAAGTATAAAAAATAGGGCCAGGGGCGTAGCGCAGAGGTAGAACGCCCCTGCGTTCAATCCCCGGTACCGCAAAAAAAAAAAAAAAAACACTAAAACACTGGGGCTTCTTTGCAATCACTAATACCATTATCTTCATTAATTTACCTAACGTTTCAGAGTTTTTAGATATAACTATATAACTATATTTATAACTATATATATATATAAGTTATAACTATATAACTGTTTGTAAACAGTAGAAATCAGCTCCGACTAATTCACCTGAAAAGGAATGCATTGAAGATGGTAGCCACTCATGGAGATCGATGAGGACAAGAGAACCAGGGCTGGGGGCTGCCTCCTCAGAGCAATACCCAGATTCATGCCACAGAACTTGAACTGGAGGTCACCACCGAAAATGTTCCTGAGAACCCTTATCTCACCTTGCCCATTGGCCCCCGATGCTGGCTCTAGAATTGCTGCTCCTGCAACCCCTGAAAGTTGGGTATAGCTGCCACCCCAGCTGCTATCTTTCTAGAATGGATTCTGCAGTCTCCTCTTCTCCACAGCTGATGGAAAATCTAGTGTAGGTGTGTCTTATTGGTGGAGCCTCGGTCATGTGACCTTACTCCAGCTGCAAAGGAGGCTGAAAGCATGAAGAGATGACATTTTCCCATCACTGTAGTGGAAAATGGGCTGTGCTTCAAAATATGGGGAATTCGCCCACCATGGGAAGAGAATTCAAACACAGGACCGCCTGAAGGATTAACAAATGTGTGCTTCGGCTCACTTGAGATGGGTTTCTCTTACTGAAAGAAGCTAACTGTGTATTCTTCTCGTGCTTCAAATTGTGTGCAAATGAACATGAGCACATTCGAGAGACTGTGCTAGGCACTTGACATACATTATGTAATCCTCACAAGGACTCGAAAGAGGTAGAAACTATTACCCTCATTTTACAGATAAAGTAACTAAGTCCTAGAGAACGAAGTACTTCTCCAAGTGCACACAGAGGCATGATGGAATCTTCCAACTTAAAGAATAGAATCACATAACAGTGCCCAGTGTAACTGGAGGCCTCCAGCTTGAAATGACACTGGAATTCAGAAGAATATGGAAAATGGGTGGTGGGTCCCTGGGCAGCTGCAGGAGTCCTGTGAGGTTGAAAATGGAAAGGCCCCCTGGGAGATCCTAAGCAGAGAACGAGGTCCACGTATGACCAACTTGACCAAGGAAGGAAACCTTGGTTAGAGAGTATTAAGGAAGAAATTAAGATTCTGAATATGATGGGGCAAGCAGTGTGCCCCTGATATGTCTCTTGGGGAAGCCTTAGAGATCAACATCAAAGCCCTAGAGCAAGGGAGTTGAAGGTGAATGCTGAAAAGAATATTTCACTCCAAACTATACAAAGATGTTAGAGGACACCTGCACCATCGCTTGGGGACTCCTCTGACAGGAGTAGCTGGTGGGGGGGTCGGTTCCCCTCTCGCGTCTCCACAGACCACCATGCAGCTTTGCACTGGAGGATCTGGTACACAGGTGTCTGTGCCCAGAGCAGCAGCCTTATCTGACAGGAGACTCACTTGTGAGCACACAGCAGACTTCCTCCAAGAGCTCCCCAAAGTGCCTGGAAAGGAAGAGATTTATTTTTTAACGTGCTTTTATTGGTGCATTGGAATCTTACATCGCAATGAATATCTATGTGATGTTAACATATATGCGCACAGCTCTTAGTGTCCCCACCACCACCCCTCACCCATATGAAGTACCGAGAATGATGTTGGTATGTTTTCACATGTACACATTGTTTATGATATTAATTCCACTGATTCACTTCTTTCTTGCCCTTCCCCTTACCTTGTACCACTTCCCTTGCTCCACTGAGGGTTCTCCATCATCAACCGGAGTCCCTTGTGTGTCCCCACTACTCCCTAGGTTGCACATACTAATGAAAACAGATGTCCCTTCTTTTTTTGTGATTGACTGATCTCACTTAACATAATGTTCTCCAGATCCTTCCACTTTCTTGCAAATGATGTTATTTTGTTCTTCTTTATTGCTGAGTAGAATAAAGGAAGAGATTTATAGGAGCAGAGAGGTCTTGCAGAAAGCGGATAAGGACAAGAACCAGTAGGACTTGACATTTCAATGTTAATATGAACCTCGGTTGGTCCCCAGGACTGAGTCAAGTGAGCATGAGCTGGAGTCTTCTGTTGGTTGCTCAATCTTCTCTGCACCCTTGCCCACCTTGCTCTGAGCCCCGACTATAGAACTGAGATCCCTAGCCTTTTGGCAAGGTTGAGTTCAACCAATGGGGAGACACTAGCCGATCTGTCCTGCAGAGATACCACGGATTGACTACACCTCCGTTCCCACCAAGGTTCCTGGCAGCAGGCCCCCTCCATACAGCCTTCTGCCTCCAGGGTCTAGTAATTGCCCCTCCCCTTCTTGCATTAGGGCTGCAGGGGGTTATGAGGCACCACTGAGCCTACCCTGATGGCCAATCTGCCCCAGATTTGTTCCCTAAGCCCTGCCCATGCCTTCGTGAAGAGTCCCACTATTAAACTCTCTTAGTTCTCTGGGTTCAGCTTTCCATCTGTTTTCAGCCAAGACTGACTGATACAAGGAAACTTGGATCCCGCTAAGACACAATCTGCTTCATGACAATATCACATTGAATTATGTATCATCTTTCCTTTTCATTTTTCTTTCAAAAAGTCGAACACACCTGCACCAGGATGTTGGTGGGATTTCTGTAGACCCCCCTGGCATCTAGCAATCTTGTTTCAGTACTCTTGTTGCTTTTGGACCCTGTCCAGTTGGCCTTAGATCTGTCACTGTTGGGGAAAATGCCATAAAGCAGGGAGTTCCTACAAATGACTGAGGTAAAACATCATGGAAACAGCTACTCCAGGGGCTAAAAAATAGCAAAAGGTGCCAAATCCCTAAAGGCACCAAAATGATGGGAGGGTCTGAGCAGACCTATGATGGGATTCAGGTTTGGAAGGAGCGTTTTGCTATAACTTGGGCTGCAGATGCCCGAGCACCCACACAGGAGCGACTTAGTCATGCATTCTCCCGTCCACCTTCAATCCTCACTCCATCCAGTTGCAGATGGGCCACGCGCCAAGAAGCCAGTAGCAGCGTCTTATCTTCCCTGGTCCCTGCCTGCTGTTCTAGGGTCTTGTGCCCTCTCTGTAGCATCCAAGTTGTCCAGGGACTCTGACACACGGTGGAGGGGACAGTAAGGACTGTTCGCTGCCTTCTACCCTACTTAGGGGGAAAGGGCTGTGAACACACTCCTAATCAATGAACTCAACATTCATCCTGCCTATTTTTAGGACAACAAATACACCCACTTCAACCTTACAGAGTAATGACTCACTGTAACCTAGAATCTTCCTCCTCACAAAGGCCAGGGAAAGACCGCTGTCATGTTACCCACTCTGGCCACATTTCTCCCCTGGGAATGCCCTGCTCTTCCACGTTGTTGTCTAGCATGCCCAATTTGGGGATTGCTCACATCTAAAACAGTATCTCCAGCCAGGAGTCACGGCAGCCAGGCCCTGTCTCTGAGTGCTCATGTGAAACTCGGAGGACTTTAAGATTTGAATTATGGCCTTAAAGAGTAGGCTGTGTGCTCCAGGATGAAGCCTGCATTTCCACTTGTTCATGGATTTTTATCCACCAGTTGTGTCAACTCAACAAGGATGGAAGCTAGATACAAGACAAAAATCATCTAAAAGAAAGAGAAAACTGGATTCTGACCAGCTAATGTCCCCAAGGCTTTTTGTGTATAGCAATGTGCATTGCATTGACAATTGCCAGGGTGCCCCTCACCACGTGGTCCTCCTAGGTTGGTACGCCATTGCGGCTGCTTTCTGGAAGGTGGCAGTAAGTGAACTGAGGTATGGGCACCTGTCTCTCATTCATTCATCTCATCAGGACCCAGGCCAACTTCTGAGGCATCAGATCAGAAAGACTGCTTTTGGAAAATGCTCCCTTCTGCATTATTTGAAAGGCTGTGATGCATTCCCTCGGGTACCTATGCCACCCTGGGTCCTCTGATGTGACCTTCTCCTTCTCCTTCTATCCCTACAGAGTAGCATAGGCTCCAACAAGGCCCCAGGGAACTACCCCATAAATTCCCTTTTCATTGGAGGCCTAGCAGATAATAATTTAAAGAACTAGTCACTGCTTGCAATTAAGCACAGAGAAAATAGATCAGGCCCATAATTTATGTCTGTGCAAGGTTGGGCTGGATTCGTAATTAATGTTTGCTCCCTTTAATGAAATACTCCAAAGGTCTGCACTTCTGTCATTCATGAAGGTAATTTTTCAATTGATTAGTAAAATAATACTTGAAAAGTAAATGCACCTGCTTCTTCCCCGAAATGTCTCAGTCAACCGGACACACTGGTTGGGACACTAAAAAAATACCATTGCAATCCAGTGGAGACCAGACTCTGCACCATCAGCATGCAGAAAGCCCAAGAAGGAGGCAAGAGGAAAAAGCAATTAGAGCAGCCGCAGTGACCAGAATTCCTGGGTGGCCCAGGGCTGCTGAGCAGCTGTGGCCATCCTGCCCAGCTCCTGCCTGCAATGAAGCAGTCGGGCGGGATGTGAAGGGCTGGGGAGGGGGAGCCGGTGCAGACCGGGCCAGAGATCCAAGCTTTCTGGTCTTTGCTATCAAGGTCCACACAGGGCATTGGCCAGGCTGGGATGAACCTGGGGGTGAGGGTGCAGCAGAGACCAGGTGGGACACAATGCCTAGTGTGTAGGGCACTGTGGTCAGCAGGATGCAGGGCACTGGGCAGGGGGCTAGGTGCAGAAATGCTGCCCCCTGATATCCACTGTCCCATGGTCTGGAGTTCCTATTAAAGGCTACATAAAATGGGAGTCAGCATGTCTTACTTGTCAGTGGGTAAAATGTTCGCATGGGCCTCATCTTCAAAATTGAAACTAAAAGTTATGGAAATGACTTCATCTTATGTTCTCTGGAATAAAACACAGGCAATAAATGTAACAGCATCAATTCTTTTTTTTTTTTTTTTGCAGTACTGGGGATTGAACCCAGGGGCATTCTACCTCTGAGCTACACCCCCAGTCCTATTTTTTATTCTTTATTTTGAAACAGGGTCTCACTAAGTTGCAGAGGGTCTCACTAAGTAGCTGAGGCTGGCCGCGAACCTGCGATCCTCCCGTCTCAGCCTCCCAAGTACTGGGATTACAAACGTGCGCCACCACGCCCAGCTCATCAATTCTTAAAATAAAAACCCAAGTACTATTTTTTGTTATTTTTGTCAAAATTGTTTTAATAGCAATATATAGCATCCTTCTCCTTGTGACAAATCTTTACCCACAGACATAGTGGGGGCAATTTGGGCAAAACTATTCAAAGGCTGCATCCGTTTTCTGAAGTCAGTTCTTCCTCTTTGATGCTTAAAGGATTTGATGATCAATTACTAAACATCAAATACTGAATCATTAGTCTGTTGTCATCCCTGCCGACCACTTGCTTCTTCTAGCAGGTCATCATTTGCCGGTGGCCTGGGGTGGACATCAGGCACTCTCCAATATCACTTCTATAGCCTTTATGAAATCCTGCATCTTTAGGAAGATCAGCTACTTCTGTTAATGACAGAATTTATGTTTTAATGTTGAACGCTCAACAATAAATGGATGCCAACAGTGATGAGAGGAGGGGGCATTTTACAAGGGGTCAGCTTTTTGATGAAGCAGCGCTGGCTTATCTCCACAACCCCAGAATGGCAGGGGCCTGGGTGGCAAACAGTCTAATAACAAGAACTCCCAAAGACACATTTCCTAAGCTTCCTGGGCAAGGTTGCTTCAATTGAACCTTGAAGGAAAGTATGTCCCTTAGGATCCGAGTTGCAACCAAAAGAAATGGATTAGCTGATTTAAGCAGAAATGGGATTTTTAAGAACATGTTGTTAAAGTCACAGACTCCCTGGCAGAGGTGGGGAATAAAGTGTGGAAAAAAAGGGCAGGAGCTGAGGCAGGAGGATCTGGGTTCACGGCCAGCCTCAGCTACTTAGTGAGGCCCTCCGCAACTTTGTGACACCCTGTTTCAAAATAAAGAATAAAAAATTAGGGCTGGAGGTGTAACCTCGGAGGTAGAATGCCCCGGGGTTCAATCCCCAGTACTAAAAAGAAAAAAAGGACAGGAGCAAAGATGCACACCCTGGGCATATCCAGTCCAGTGTGGTGGCCCTGCTGTCACCACGCAATGCCAGAGGCCACAGAACAGATCCCGCTCTAACCCCACAGGACTGCAGGCTCTGCAGTCTGTCCCTGCTTCCTTTCATCCTGGCTCCTCTTCAGATTAACTGCAGATACAGGTTGATGGTTGGGATTTGGTCACACGCCTCTGCCCCTGCAAGGCCACTGCTATGATGTGGGTTTAGAATGTCCCCCCAAAAGATCTTGTGTTGACTGCATGGTCCCCACTGCAGGAAGGTTCGGAGATGGGGCATGGCAGAGGAGTTTGGTCACTGGGGACGTGGCCTTGACCACAATATATGCCACTGGCTGCTCTCTGCCTCCAGCCACCATGATGTGAGAGTGATATCCCTCCGGCATGCCTTGCCTCCTGGTTTCTGCCTTCCAACCTGCCAGATATGGACTGAAACTCTAAAACTGTGCAACCAAATAAACCTTTCCTCTACTAAGTTGTGCTTGTCAGGGATGTTGGGCACAGTGATGGAAAAGCAGCCTTATACAGCCACACCGGTGGGCAGTGGGCTCTGTCCTCGAAGCCTTGATCGGAGGAGAATCTCACAGCACAGGAAGAGTGTTCACCCATTAAGGACTCCCCCAGAAAGAGAGAGAGTGACTGTACAGATGGGATCCATTTAAGTCAAGTCCTAACGTCCATCTCGGCTGACGTTGCCTGAGCACTAGGAATGCCGGTGTTCTCACATACATTTGCCATTCAACCTTGTGAACAGGACTATGATCCCAACTTCCAGAGGAAAACACTGAGATTCAGAAGGATGAAGGGAGATGCCCCAGACCACACACATTAAAAACACCCAAGGCAGGGTTTGCTTTGTTTTTGTTCTTGTCATTCTGGTGCTTTTACTCCAAAAGCCAAACTTGAAGAAGGGTCCTGGGAAAGTAGGTTCCTGTCTCATGCCTGATCTGGTTTTGGCTGGAGAAGCCAGCATGTGGAGCATCAGTCAAGCTCTTGGTCCCGCTAATTCGTACCCAATTCCCTGGCACCTAGCATGAGCTCAGGCATATAGTCGGAGTGCAGGAAATAATCTTTCCCATTTTTGAGACCACCAAAGAAAACAACAGCTCCAGCATGGCGATAATTAATAATATGAATTATCACTATTAGTAATTTATCCTCTGTAAGATGGGAAAAGGAGCGGTGCCGGAGGTCGCAACAGCTGGCCTTTTGCTTCAGAGTCAGACGCAGAAAGTTCTATTTGTCTATGTGGAGTGAGCCCCCACTTCTCCCGTGCTCTCCCTAACCCCGAGGCCACAGCTCCCCAGAAAACCAGGGCTATTGTTTATCTGATGTCTCTCAAAACTGGGAAAGCCAAAGATGGGCCAAGAGGGCAGCATGTTGCAAGAAAAATGGAAATTTTGTTCAGTTACCTAGTAACCTCGCTCATTTGACATCATCTGTCCTGCCCAGCAAACACGTGAATCCACGCCCCCACAGGCGCTGATCTTAGGAAATGATCGACCAGTGCCTGCCTCTTCGCTGTTCAATACGGGAGCCACTAGCCACAGGTGGCCATTTGAATTTAAATTTAAATGAATTAAAATTAGATACAATTAAATTTTCAGCTCCTTAATCATGTTACCGAGATTCCATATCCAGCATTACAGAAAGTTCTCTCAGACAGCACTGCTTCAAGTTCCCCCACAGGCCCCCTGGCCCCACCACGGCGCCCAGCTGTCCCTTTCCGACAAGTACCCGGCCTGCCGCGGGCTCCTGAGCTGCCGGGGCACAGTGACCCAGGGCTGGCCCTCCTCCTCTGCTCCATCGCCTTCCGCCTCCTTTCACAGACGAGACTAATCTATATTTGCAGCTCCTTTTCTTCACCTGAACAATGAGGAGCAGCCCCGGGAAATGGCTGGATCACTTGCTCCAGCACCTCCTTCCCGACTCCCTTAATAGGTGGAAATGCTTGATTATTTCAAATGAATATAATTACAAAATCCTCTACTTAGAGTAATGTTCCTCCTTTGTGGGAAGCAGACATCTCTTTTCTCTCGTTATCTCTTCTTTGAGAGGCATTTTGCTGCTGGGAAATTCAATGGTCTCTGTGGGGCCATCTCTCCTCACTCTGCTGCCGGGCACAGCAACTTCAGAATGATGCTCTGGGCCCAGATCGGCAGCCCTGAATCTTCTCTGGGTGGACGGGATGCTACGGGAGGCTGCCCAGCTAGAGGGTGAGCTACCGGCCAGTCGGTTCCAGAACCATGACTCACACTACACTTGCCAACTGGCCCTCCCTGCCTGGACCAAGACATGCCAGGCCCTGGTGTCTGCTACCTCTCCCAGCAGCCCCCTCTCCTTCTCTGCACCTCTGCCACAGTCTAACACCTCCTACTCTGTGAGCTGGCCCCCTGCCCAATGCAAACCTCATGGCCCCTTAGGACTTGCAGCATCAAATTCGCTTGCTATGTTATTGTGGATATAGCGCAGGCAGCAGGGTCAATCCTGACTCTCCCAATGCAGCATCTTGAACAAGCCCATCCCCTTTGCCTTAATTCCTCAGACTCTGTTGTATCATACATGATGAAGCCTCCACATTCATACAATGAGACTCCATCCCCCTGGGATTGGTCCGACCATGGGCACGTGACTCCTTTCCTCTGGACGTCTGGACTTGGAGCAAGAGAGCATCATGCACCAGTGAGATGCCACAGCTGTCGCCAGCCATGTTTCACCAGGTGCAGAAAACTGCAAAGTGCAAGAAATAAGTCACCCACAGAGGCCGGCAGTCAGCGCACGAGGGCCATGTTGGTTTTGTCCAGTAGGGTCTGTTCAGACCCTAGTAGGGTTCCTTCCCAGCACGCAGAAGGTGCCCATCAAATGGCAATTGCACTGTTGAAATAATGGGAGACAGAGCGTGAGCTCCCAGGCCTACTGTACCGGGGCCCAGATGTACTCGAGGATTGCCTTTGAATCCAAGGACATAAAATTGAAAGGAGACATGTTTACAGAGCTGTGAGCAGAGAGACGGCCTGGAGGTCAGGAGGCCAGCTACCAAGCACACAGACAAACACCCCTTCCCCCATGTCTCCCTTCTGGACACGCCTGCATGAGTCCCCTTCCCCATTGCCACCTGCCTCCAGCGAGGAGCCTTGTGTACACCTCACACCTGGCTGCGGGGCTAGAGAGCCTGGGCCGGTACCACGATGTCAAGTGGGATTTAAGTCCCCTGACTAATTTTGCTGTATGAATTCAAGGCAGCAGGACTTGGGGACAGATCTGAGTTCAAGTCCTGATTCCGGAGGCCGGTGCAATCACCCACTGGCCGCGCAGCCATTGGGCCTGACTCGGCTGTGCACGCAAAGTCTATGAAAGATGGGAGTGGGAGAGGACACTGCCGCGGCCGAGCCTGTCATCCCCTGGCATGCTCGGCACAGGTACATGAAGGCCCCAGGCAGGCCCAGCGTCAGCACAACCTGAGGACCCAGGAGGACTCCTGGGAGGGTGGGCATTTGCCAGATAAGGCGTGAGGAGGATCTAGATCTTCATGGATGAAGTGGGGGTTGGGGAGAGAGGGGAACGGCACACCCAGGCAAAAGAAACGGCATGAAGGAAATGATCTCTTGTCGGGAGATGCAGAGTCCGGGAAGAAGAGAAAGTCTCTCGACAGAGGTTTTGCTGGTCATCAAAGTGGGACCAGCTGCCCAGGAGAGCTGACCAACTGTCTTTCACGGTTTCATTCCTTCAGTTGTTCAGCGCGTACCTGCCAAGCCTGGCAGGACTGACTTGAGACCACTGAGATGGATTGAAATCCCTGTCCAGACGGCTTTGTTCTTCCTACCGAGGACACAGAAGTGGCTGAATCAGGTGCAGTCCCTGCCCTTGGAAAGGGAGGAGATAGATAAGCAAAAGCTAAAGACACAAATAAGCAAAGCAAAACCCGGATGGGATGCATGAGGGCCTGTGCTGGAGGGAGAGCCCGGGAGGGACTCCCGGAGGAGGGGACCTGGAACCAAGCTCCGAAGGAGCCAGTCACGCCGCCTCCCAGTGGGAGAGAGAATATAGCAGCGAAGGAAGAGCTAGTGCAAGTCACAGACAGAAGGCTGATGTGGCAAGGGGCGTGCAGGCGGAGGGGAGGGCGGCAAGCAGGCTAGGTCGCGGGTCACGGAGCCTCGCGGGCCAGGTCAGGGGGTCGTGGATTTTATCCTATGCCTCGGCCCTGACTGTGAGGCAAACTATTGTGAAAGTTATGTAAGCACACGCTTCTGCCTAGCAAAGGCTCAGCAAACACATGGGGGTCGCCACCTATTTTCACACAGCCTGCGAGCTAAGAATGGCGCTTACATTTTTTAGCAGCTCTTATGTACGTGCCTACTTAATAGCCTCGATTTTGCCTCTTGACCTGCAAACCCTATAATATTCACTATCTGGCGCTTTACAGAAAGTGTTTGCTGATTCCCAGCCTAGAATGACTCCAGATAAGCAATTCCTGTCCAGAAAGGAGCAAATATGTTTACGATCATAGGGGGAAATAAATATTCCTCTCCTTTAGGAGGAAAACAACAAAATAATTTTTCTGTCTGGTTAAACAACAACAAAAAGACACCTTCATCACATGCCCATAGTCCCACCTATCCAAGAGACTGGGGCAGCAGGATGGCTTGAGCCCAGGAATTCAAGGCCAGCCTGGGCAATATAGCAAGACTCCACCTAAAAAAAAAAAAAAAAAGACACCCTTGTCAATTTTGCAATATGTGCTGTAGGTGCAGAGGAGACTCGAGGGGCCCTTCCTACTTCATCCTGTGTCTCCTCACAACATTTCTCCCTCCATCTCCCAGTCCTGCAAATCCAATTTCCTGGTTATAGCTGTGCTTATTAAAAGCATGACTGTGGAGGCTGTTTACCCCAAGATCTATTTTTGTCATAACTGTTTGTAATGGTTAAACCTCAACAACTTAAACACTCCATACAAAATAATGTATCTTCAATAAACTGAAATATTAACCAATCATATGTAATGGTTCATTTCTAACAGATGCACAGATCAGGGTCCCCGGGGCATCGTAGAAATTGAAAACCATATTGATGGACTGGCCAGCCTTCAAATTACACTGCGAGAGGATGAAAAAACATAGGAAAAGTTCTCATTATGGCTCCCTGACATTAATTTGAGCATTTTTATATGTATGTCCTATTAAGCACTTTAAGTGCTTTTTGATAATTGTGCTTTGTAGTTTTTACAGCACTTCAGCCTATTCCCAGTTCAATTTCCTCTTTTATCCGATGTTTGAAATATTGATTTCTGACAGATAAAAGCAAACCTTATAATCTCAGCAGCGAGCAATAAGTGAGTGGGACGAGGCTTCTGAATGCATCGGGGAATGGTCATATTTGAAACAGTCTTTGTTTTATTACATTTCGTCAACAGAATTTACTTACTGCTCGCTGATATTTATGTAAAAAGCCGGGCCGCTGAGAGGGCCTCGATATTGCCAATTTCAGCTCTACTTTTTGCATTTAGTAAGATAAAAGAAGCTTCCCCCTTGGAGCCCGATGATTGCAGCGGCTTAAACTGCTGTCAGCCGGCTGCAAGTAACTGTGATTTATCTTCTTCAGATTGTGCAGGGTTGTGGCTGCAAACTTTTCTTTCAGTTTTGCATTAAAAGCTGACAGTGCATCAGGGTGCATAGGGTCTCCCCTCTCGGCCCCCTCAGACTCTCACTGTGGGAGGATCCCCGAGTTCTTTAAGCCGGACATGACCTTAGATGGGACAGTGAGTACATTCCCCAAAATGTGGCTCTGGGAGCCTGAGGACATCAAGATTATTTGAGGGACTATGCAAATTTTTCCCCTTTCTTAATGAATTTTTTTCCCCACAAATTCGTTCAGTTCAAGTCTTCCTTATTGAGCACCATCCTGGCGCTGGGGGTGCAGAGCTGCCCAGGGGAGATCGTTGTCTTGCAGTTGCGACCCTCTGGTTCTACACCAGGGAGTCTCAACCACCACACTCCATTTGCTCACAGCCCCATGGGGGACATTTTTGGCTGTCACAACTGCGATCTCAAGGTAGTAGTCGGGAAGCTGCTACAAGGCCCAGGACAATCCCCTCAACAGAGAATTATCTGGCCCCAAATCTCAATAGAGCTGATGCTGAGAAGCCCTATTCTAGTGGAAAGAGGTAATTAACCTCGCAAATGGGCAAGAAATAGCAGGCAGCAATAAAGGCCAGAATGAAGTAGGACAATAAGATTGAGACCTGGCGCCTACTTTAGACAGAGGTCAGGAAAGGCCTCTCAGAGGAGGAGGCATTTAAACTGAGACCCACATAATGACGAGAATCCAGCAGGAGATGGGGCAAAGGCTTAGGAGAGCTGTGCAAAGCCGTAGAGCAGGAAGGAACAGAGAGGAGCTGCTGTGGCTAGAGCTGGGCCCAGTAGCAGGGTGGAGCACGGCCACAGACCAAGAGCAGGGAGGCGTTCTTGAAGATGTGTTGACAGGATTGAAATAGAACGTGGTATAAGAAGGAGACAGCAGATTTGAAAAAGATGCCACGTTCTGCCCAGATAGAGATTAATTTTCATATGATTACATGTATTGCTTAGGATGAAGATAAAGGATGTGAAAACAAAAGAGAAAGCATTGAATAAACTTTATGAAGGCAACCTGTACATCTTAACAACAGCTGTGAAGGCAGTGGTTAGCTGAATGAGTTGAGGTTGGAATAAGGAAGGAGAGACCAGAGGCGCAAAGGTCTTGCCCAGGGCCTTGTACAGGAATCACATTCAGGCACCTCTGGTTTCCCTGCAGCATACAGGTTCAGAGCATGGACTTTGGAGTCAGGGCTAGTTTGTCCAGAACTTTAGGTGACACTTATAACCAAAGAACGACTGTGTAGAAGCCCAGACTAGCTGTACCCACACACTACAGTTGACAAAAGCTTCCCTTGGACTTCACAGCCACCCACTCATGTGCCAACCCATCCTACGTGCCAATTCATTCATTTAACAAATATTTATTGAGCACCTACTATGTGTCAGGCCCTGTGCTAAACACCAGGGACTCTAGAAAATTGACCAAGTCAAGGGCTGCCTTTCCCATCTGCTCCTACTGTTCAGCGGTCTCTCTGGGCTCAGGAAGTCTAGCCACAAACCCAGTAACTGTGGATAAAAGGGTGATAGAAACAGTCAGGATCGGCCAACTGATGCTTCCATAACAAACACACCCTTATTCTAGGTGTCCAGCGCAGGTGGCAGGGGCTCTGTTCTGCCCGGTGATCCCCAGGGAGCCAGGTGGACGGAGCAGCCAGCACCTGGAAGTATACTCGTCCTGTGGCAGAGGAACATAGATCATGGGGACATTTCTACAAGGTTTTGATGCTTCTGCCCATGTGTAACACGTTCCATCTGCTTCTACTCTACTGGCCAGAGGAATTCTCATAAGACCCCACCTGAGTTCAAGAGGATGGGGAAGAAGAAACCAAATATCTGAGACTATCGCTAATGACAAGCAGGGCACCCCAGGACAGGAGAAGTAGAGGTGGGGGCAGAGTGAGAGTCCTGGCCCTGGAAATGAACCTAAGACTCAGATGGGCAGAGCTGCAGGGCCAGGCTCCCAAACTGGAGGTCTACCAGCAGTATTATTTTTTAATTAGCTTAGTTACCAATATTTTTTAAATGGGGAGATTTCACAGAAGTCACAATTTCTCTTTAAACACAGCAGCAGAGGGCTGGAGTCCCAGCGGCCACATTGGCTGCTGCAGCATGGCAGCTGACCCACAGACATGGCGTGTCACTGCAGGCTTCCAGCTCACCCCTGGCCCCTCACTTGACATTACCTGCACCACCACCCCTGAGCTTCTTAGTTTGCAACCGGTAGGCTAATTCATTGTGCCAGTGGAGAAACCAGGGCCCACAGAGAGGAAAATGACCAGCCCCAATCCACAAGCCAATTGATGGTAGCCTCAAGACCAAAGCCAGTCCTGTGATTGGCCTCACAGGCTGCTGGGAAATAAAGGGGTTTTTACAAAATGGGGGCAGGACATGCTGGGAAAGAAGGGGAGAGAGGCATGGCTGGCAAGGCCGTGCAGGAGGTCCCAGCAGCTTTCTGTCTGGGCATGCACACCTCCTCTGCCAGGCACCGGCCAAGCTCTCCAAAGCCCAGGAGCATCTGGCATCCCGGGCCCCTGCGGGCTAGGCAGTCCAGAGCTCCACCAGCCCTGCTTAAGACAGTGACAGCATCAACTTCCAGCCCTTTCCAAGACTGCCTATAAACTAGAGCCAGACTCACTTAGAATTTCAAAGGGGATCGTTAGCATTTTCCATACCAGCCTGGTTATTTACAATTCATTAAGAGAATTAACTCTGAGGGCTGGTTGCTCTGATAATGCACCCTAACAGAAACCACAGGCCAGGGCGACAGAAGCTGCTGCGCAGAGCAGGGACCGAGGGGAGGGACTCTTGTATGAATCTGAGTCTTCCTGCATGTACACCTGCCTTGTGAGGGAGGCCTCCCCAACCTCCATGTGACAGAGAGGGAAACTGAGGCTGGCAGGGGTTCTGTGATGTCTCCTGGCTCGCATGAGCGGGCCATGCAGAGGCTGGGGCCTCACTGACCGCCGCTATGCTGGGTGACGTCTTGCTCCTCTTAAAGCTCTTGCAAGCAGAAACTGCTGGAACAGCCAAGGCCCCAGCCTGCTCTACACCACAGACGGGTCAACTCTGCCGTGGAACAGGGCGCCCAGGGAAAACGGGGAATAAATCACACCTCCCTTCCTCCCTAAGACAGCACCACCTGTTGGTACTCAGAGAAGGTTCCAGTCTAACCACAGGATGGAGCCTAGTGTGCTTCCGGGAGCATTTAGTATCTGCCACCAGGGCCCCTTCCAAAGAGAGTTTTTTCTTTTATTTTTATGCTTTTATCAGTGCATTGTAATTACACATCATAGTGAGATTCAAAGTGGTACATTAATACAGACACACAGCACTTGGTGTATTCCCCCGTAGCCCACCCGCTCCCCGTCCTCCCTCCCCATACAGGTTAGTGGGACACCTTCATGTGTGGACATAACATTATTAGAATTGTTCCCTTCCCCAAGCTTCATTTTTCCCCTCCCCAGTCCCTTTCCATTGTTCTACTGATTTCTCTCCTTTGTTCGAGCTTCCATGTATGAGAGAAAAACATACGACCCTTGGCTGTTTTCAAAGTTTGCTAACACATGGCTTCACGTGCCACTCAGACAGCAAAGTCGCTGGAACCAGACCTCGTCTCCGCGACCTGACAGCCATGTGCTTCCACCTCCACTCTGGGCTCGGGGTGTTGGGTTCCAGAACAGGAGGCCACAGCACTGATATGCCACGTTCCTGCAGAGTCCCCCTCCTTCCTTACGGGGGTGCCTTTCTTCTACAGAAATTCTTATTTTTAAATTTTGAATCTACAGTCCAACTTTTTTTTTAACTTTTGTGGTTATATAGTCTTTTCTACAGTTAATTATACTTAATGTAAGGGACAAAGATTTCTTTCTTTTTTCTAGTATTTGTAGGAAGATCCTTTGTAAAATAAAGCAGTCGAAGTAAAGATAGGAGTCACCTTAAAGAAGACTATTACATGAGTATCAGCACAGGGCAGATGCGACGCGCGCAGCAGCGTGGCAACGACGCCCAAGGGCACCGCAACGCGGAAAGTGAAGCTCTAGAGGGTGCAGAATCCCAAGAGACGGAGCGGACCCTTGGGAACTGGTGCTATCTCTTCTTCTTTATTCTATCCTTAGCACCCAGTGCAGAGACATATGCAAAACTACATTAAAGGAGCGGATGGATGGAGAATCGAGGGACTACTGGAGCAGAGACTGAGCAATGGCTAGCGGTAAGGGAAGAGACTTTGAACTATGCTGAGAATGCTAAGGCCTTGGCTGGCACGCCATCACTTGACGCTCCCCAGACCACGGCAGACATTACTAATCAATCATGCTTCCAATAGCCTCTGGACAAGAATGCTGCCTCAGAATCCTTCCTAACACGACACTCCAGGCACCTAATCAGAATGAACACACAAGATGAACTCTGTATCGCTGGACTGGATTTTCTTTTGAGGTTCATTCTAGCCCTCCCCCCACAGACACACAGAATTGCAATACATCATGAGACACTTGACCCAAAAGCTTGTAATGGGTTTTTTTTGTTTTGTTTTTTTTTTTTGCGGTACCGGGGATTGAACCCAGGGGCATTCTACCTCCGAACTACACCCCTGTCCCTATTTTTTATACTTTATTTTGAAACCGGGTCTCACAAAGTTGCGGAGGGCCTCACTAAGGAGAGAGAGAGAGAGAGAGAGAGAGAGAGAAAGAGAGAGAGCGCTGAGGCTGGCCGCGAACCCAGATCCTCCGGTCTCCGCCTCCCAAAGTACTGGGATTACAAGCGTGCGCCACCACGCCCGGCTCAAAAGCTTGTAATGTTATTCCTCAGATGACTAGGGTGTCAAAACAGCTGCCCCTGAGTTTAGGCTAGAGTTCCACTTTCTGGTGGTAGCTCCTCATTGAGCTGGGGGCTCAGTTTTCCTGGTGAGCAAGACCTTCCCACAAGCCTCAGGGTCCCTGTTTGGTGAAAGGGTGGAGCAGGTGGCTGGAGGCTGTCCTCGGTGATGTCCTCAAAAGGCCACTATTAGCCGAGCATGGTGGCGCACGCTTGTAATTCCAGTACTCGGGAGGCTGAGACAGGAGGATGGCAGGTTCGCGGCCAGCCACAGCAACTTGTGAGGCCTTCTGCAACCCAGTGAGACCCTGTTTCAAAATAAAGAATAAAATAGGGCTGGGGGTGTAGCTCGGAGGTAGAATGCCCCTGGGTTCAATCCTCAGTACTACACACACAAAAAAAATTCCTCAATGTGCTACACAGCCACTGCACCCTGAGACGCAGAGAGAGGACAAGGAGGACAGCAGGAGCTGCCAGTTTTCCCAAAGCCATCCCCCAAGCCCTCCCTCCAAGCTGACCAGACAAGGGAGCCACCGTCATCCCCAAATCCTCAGAAGTCCTCAGCTCCCTCCTCCACCCGCAGCAGGACGTGCTCCACAGCATCCCTGACAAGAGGCTGCGCAGGCCCAGCTGCACCCCTCCCTCCGTTCCCAGAGAGTCACTCCCACCATCGTTAACATGAGGCTGGGCTGGGGTGTGGCTCAGTGGTAGAGCGCTTGCCTCACATGCACAAGGCCCTGGGTTCCATCCCCAGCACTGAGAAAAAATAATAAGAATGATGCCAATGCAGAATCTTTAGAAACCTTGAAGACTGACTTGCAATATAATGTTAAGCGAAGAAAAAGCAAAATATCAAATGTACGTCACTGTAATTTACATAGAAGTTTAAAATGCATTTCAAAAATAGAGGGTATAGGAGAGTAATTCAATTTAAAATATCATCCATGGCCAAGCATGGTGGCGCACGCTTGTAATCCCAGTACTTTGGGAGGTGGAGACCGAAGGATCCGGGTTCGCGGCCAGCCTCAGCTCTCTCTCTCTCTCTCTCCCCCTGTCTCTCTCTCTCTCTCTCTCTCCTTAGTGAGGCCCTCCACAACTTCGTGAGACCCGGTTTCAAAATAAAGTCTAAAAAAAAATAGGGCCGGGGGTGTAGCAGAGGTAGAACGCCTCTGGGTTCAATCCCCGGTACCGCAAAAAAATAAATAAATAAATAAATATAAAAATAAAATATCATCCATGGATGAATTCCAGTGATAAGGTCATAATACTTTCATCTTTCCTTTTCCACGTGTTTTGTAAGGTCACTTTACTCTCATGGTGGGTATAGTAGGTTCCCGTGGCTTCTTCCCAGCTATTGGCCACCCTCCTTTTTCTGGTAAGGGCATCCCAGGCTTTCTTTCAAAACCATTCCCCCCTCTTCCCAACCCATGGGGTGTGGTGGGGCTCAGTTCACTCCCACTAGCTCCAGCGGTGGGCACAAGCCCAAGTCCACCTGATCAGCACAATCCATTCCCCCTGGCTCCAAGGTCTGACTTATGGGTAGATTTTCTTCTGAGACTTCTGCTTGAGGAAAGAGATAAAAGTCATGACAATATGTATCCTGGGCCACAAACCACCATTGTACCACATCAAAGAGAAAAACCTTGAAGTTGGTCCAGAAGGAAACAGAGCAGAGAGATAAAGGGCCTGAGGAAGAGAGAAAAATGCTACTGCCTTTGAGTACCTAGATCTAGCCATTCCTGCAATCCGAATTCCCCTGTAGTTAAACAAACCAATACACTCCCTTCACAGCTTAGGTCAGCTTGAGTTGCAAATCTGTCACTTGCAAGTGAGTCTTGACTAGTTCAGTGTGTGTTGGGGGGTTAAAAACAAAAGAGTAAGTCCTGCACCTTCCGTTCTACTTTTAGCCTTAGTTTTGAGGTTTGGGAGGATATTTGTAGGTAACTCTCGCCCACCTGCCTGCCTTACCCTATTCTTCTACTTCCCCCACAATACACACACACAGATGCTCACATACATGCGCACACGGGTAAATGAATGAGCTTCTCCAGGTTAAGCCCTAATGGTCCCTGCATCCGTTGATCCAGCCCCTTCCTCGGCGCTGCACCCTCCGCATCATTGTCTCCAGGTCCCCACTCAGGCCCGCTGGGTAAAACAAAGCAGAAGCCCACAGGGCGCCAGACCTTTGCATGCAGCCTGTCTTCGTAAAACAGGGACAGGGGTCAGATGCAAAGAACTTAGAAAAAGGCTCAACAAGAGAGACACTGAGTCAAGATTCAGGAACACAGCTGGGCGTGGTGGTGCACACCTTCAATCCCAGTACTTGGGAGGCTGAAACAGGAGGATCACAGGTTCAAGACCAACCTCAGCAACTTAGCAAGACTCTCAACAACCTAATGAGACATTGTTTCAAAAAAATAATAATTAAAAAGGGTAGCTCAGAGGTAGAATGCTCCTGGGTGCATTCTTTACTACCACAGCAAACAAACACGATTGAGGAACACCCCCAAAGGGCCAGTGGATCCGTTGGAGGCACTTTGATCCAGAGCTCGACCTTTAGGACAGGAGTCACCGACCAGCAGGCTGCTCAGGGACCCGGCCCACACATGCATTCATCTGGCCACTCAGTGGCTTCAAGCTCTTTGAACTGAAGATCGCAGAAGAATCCAGATCTTCTGAGTCTCAGCAAAGAGCTGGTACCAATCAGGTTCATATCCCACAACGTCACAACTGGTTGGTGTGACAGGTGCTGCCCTAAGCAAGGCAGGTGTACTCCAGCCACTGGGTGAGCCCCCGCCACCCGCCATGGTGGCTGCGTTCCCTGCGGAAGATAAAAATCCCTCTTCACCCTGCTTAGCCAAGGGAAAGCAAAGGCCCTGTGGTCGCATGTTTCTTATACTTGGCCTGTTCACTCACTCAAGTTACCTCCCTGACCACGAAGGCTATTGGGATGAATGTTAAAAACTTCAGATGTGTCCAGAGTTGATGTGCAATTAGGGAATGCCAGCCGAGCTCCATCAGATAAAATGTTGAAATAATTCCGCTCTCAGTTCATTATCACCACCTTGAGCCCCCTAGCACCTCCCCCGAGGCGCAGCCTCCTATCTACCACCCCCAGCCCACTGCCTCCCCCTCCCGCAGCGATGTGGAAGGCCAGGCACCGTGACTGGCATGCCTGCGCATGCGTCAGGCCCCCACCTGAGTCATTTGTCAGTATTTTGCATAGCCACTCTGAAAACACTCACTAGGTATCTTATTCTGAGTCCCCCAGAAGCACACTCTGGAACAAAGATATGGGCACAGGTCATTCCCTTTGGATGTCACCTCAGGAGGCGACAGTAGGTGTGAGGAATGGAGACCAGGGAGGGGAGGAAGGTGATACAGATGAGCAGGTCACTACTGTGGGCAACAGGAAGGAGCTAGGCTTGCTGGGGACTTCTGAAGGCATACAGGGAACATCTCAGTGCTGTTCCACCTGCGAGGGGAGGAAGCTGAGCGGTTAGCCACCACCTCCCATCTGCCATCGGTAGAGGACTGCTCCTGCAGGCCTCAGCTCCCTGGTTCTTCGGGCCTGGCCTGTGCTCGGATCAGCAGGTAGAGGAACAGGAGAGCTTCCAGCAGGAAGCTGGTGTTGTGCACTGAACGATTCGCCGGGGGGGGGGGGGCAGAGGCTGACCAAGTCTGCTGCGGGCATGAAACCAGCAGTGCCGAGCTCGGCCCGCCGAACTGTGTTCTAGCTGATTGGGGATCACCCACTGTGGAGATTTACTGAAAAGAGACTCGGCTATGTTTCCCTGGAGAGGTTTTTGGTGAGGTCCTATGATCAACTGGCTCTTGGATTGCCTACTTTCAAAGAGATTTCAGGATTCTCCTGGCCAAAAAAAAATTTAAAAAAATAAAAAATTTTAAAGAAAAAAATTGGGTGGAGAACCTTCAACGTTTTAAGCAAATTTGGCCCAACTAGGATGCCATTGACTCACTGACTGCTTCCCGCTAATCTAACTATTTTCAAATTCCCTTTTGCAATTACTGCAATCAAGTTATTATCAATCATACTATCAATTGCTCGCCGCTCTCTACGATGTAGGTTAAATATTCGTGTGTCGTTGGGATGATGCTTCCTAGATTTTCATTGAAATCTAATGACTTTCATCTTCAAAGAAACTGTCTGGAGCTAGCGCTCCGTCCCCACCCCTGCTGGTTTAATTACAGCACTTCATACATCTCACACTCTGAAGATAAACACCCCGTTCTGTATTTATTCCAGGGAGATGCTTTTCACGGGGTAATGTTCCTGGAGTGCTCACCACCCCAACCTCTGCACACGTGTCAGGATTCTGCAGTGTCCTCCTGGTGGGTCACCCTCCCTGGGCGGGGACCTGGGCACATGCTCCAAACAGCCACCGAGAGAGTCTGGGGGATCTATCTACATTCAAAGTAACACCAAGTCGTAAGCAGACACTTCTGAAAAGAGAAGCATTTGGGGTTTTCAAAGCATTTCCATATGCTTAATGCTTCCTCAAATTTTCCACCATTTACTGAACATTCATTTAACAGGTACCTATAGACTATCCGTTGCATGCCAGGTGCTTAAGGGCATAGCAGTGGACAGTGGGGATCGCCCAGGGCACCCCATCTGCACAAATTTCACAGCCCAAAGGAAGGGGCAGACCACACACAAACAAACCCAAACACAAAACAATCATTAATTAGAACCAGAGCCATGAAGAGGAAAAAAGAGAAGGCCGAGGTGGAGAAACAGAGAGGGGAATGTGCTGCGGATGGGGCAAGCAGAGACGCACCAATTTAAGTCTTCCGAGAAGCAGATGTCAGGGCAAGAATGGATGTGCGAAAGATTTATTAGAAAAAAAGATGCTCACCAAGGATAGAGGGGGAAGAAGCAGGGGAGGTGGGAAGAACCGTCAGAGAGCGATGTGTGTCCGTTACCTGGGAAAGGAGAGAAGGAAGGCTGGATGGGGCGCTTAGATACAATGGAGTTCTGCAAAGTCTCAGCCGGGTTCATGGGTAGAATCCAAACAAAACAGACTGCGCATCGGACAGGAATAGTCTGGCGCCACCACCCCAAATGTGCTCATTCACTGGCCAGGAGCAACCTGGGAGAAACGTGGGCTCTACATGGATGAGCTGGTGAACCCTGAAATTCCCTTCAACCATGCTCCCCATGCCAGAAGTTCTTGAAGGGAGAGCTGAACAAGGGACCCCTGTGGCCACCAAGTCCACCCCTTGGCCACACAGATCCATTTCTCCACACGGGCTTGGAAGCGGCACCTCCATAGCTCCTGTGAGCCTCTCTTCCTGCAGAGACACTAAAAGGAAGGAAGTTAGGAGGATGGAGTGCAGTTCCCATCACTGTGTGAGTCCTGGGGCCCAGGCGACGCTTGGCCTCTGTCTCCTCCACTGTCCTTCCTGAATTCCCTCCACCCTCACAGTTCTTGATGGCTTACTGGGTGACGTGACCCAGCCCTTTATTGCTGAGGAGACTGGGCCTTTGGTAATCATATATTTATCATGTTGGGGTTTCCATGCATCTCCCTTCACAGTTACAATGGGACAAGGAGGACTAAGCAGTTCTTAAGTGGACCACTTGGGTTCTGCATTTATCTCCATTATGTAACTGCAACCCTAGCCCCTCCTGAGAGAAGGCCAGTTACCCTGCACCATAGTCCTCCTCTTCTTACTGGCTGGTCCCTGAACACAAGGTGTCCGAAGCATCCTGGTGTCAACTGTAGCTTGTAATCCAATGGAACTCTTGCTGTTTCCCATACCAAGATCATACTCCTTTAGAAACCAGAACCTTTAATCCCAGCAGAGTCCAGAGTTGGGAGGATGGAAAGCTGGAACATCAGGAGTGATGTTAAGGGATGCTTCCATCCTTTGGTTCCTGAGTCCAGGCAATTTTCCTACCGAGGATCCAGTGCCATACAGAGATCTTTGATATAATGCATATGTTATATTCTGAAGGATAGCATTGACCCTCGCCTCCAAGCTGACACTTCAGTCATGCATTTAGAAGGCCATTCTAGCATTCGGGTCAGCTGTTTCTGGGTGTTACGGTATGTGATGTTATGTGATACAACCAGTAGTCCCCACAATCGTTGTCACAATCTTTTACCTCTTTCACTATGAGATGGGTCCCCTGGACAGATGTTACATTGTGTGGGATTCCATGCCTGTGGAGCAGGCATCCTGAAGTCCCTGGACAAGTTGTGCAGGCTGATACTCGACAGGCAGGAAAGGCAGACTCATACACGTAATGGGTATCTACTTCGATATGGTTGAACCAGTGGTCTTTGCAGGATAGGTAGGGGCCCCGGTGTAGTCAACATGCCATCAATTGTGTCACTGGACTCCTTGGGTCCATATCAAGGGCTCAGTGTGGGCCTATGGTACTGGCGAGTTAGGCATTTCGAGGCAGCAGTGACTAAACCGTCCTTCCTGAGCGACAGTCCCTGGTGTTGGACCCATACTAACCCTTATCTCTGCAGTAATGGCCTCTATGTGCATGTGTCCATTATACCAGCTCCAGTTTGGCCAATGAAGGGTGGTGAAAACCAATCAGCTGAGTCATTTTGTCTGTTTAATCATTCAATGCCTTTTCTGTGGCGGATGGTTTCTGGTGGGAGTCAAAGTGTGACACGAAATTCCTCAGAGCGCATGCCAACTCCCATATGCCATTCACATATGGACCTTCTACCTAGACTCTTGTCTCCGACCCTCTGGTCCTTTTCCTCCCAGGCCACTGACCTTTGTCCAGGAATTTTTATATATTATCAATGCAGGCTACTTCTCCTCCATTTGAAATACAATGTTCCTGAGTATAGAATTCCAAGTCAACAAGTTTTTCCCCCTTTTGATCATTTAAACATGTTATTCCACTGTCTTGCTGTCTGCATTGTCCATAACAAGAAATCTCTGTCATCCTTATCTTTTTCTGTACATAACATATCTTTTTATCCCCTCCTCTACTCTTTCTCCTTTGAATAGTTTGATTATGATATACTTTGGTATAGATTTTTTCAGCTTTCTTGGGTTTCGATTTTGTTGAGTCACTTGGATCTGTGGGGTTATCAAATTTGGGAAACATCTCAGCCATTATTTAAAAAATGATTTTTTCCTTCCCCTCTCTTCTGTCCTTTCAGGACTTCGCATATGTTAGGTCGTGTGAAGTTGTCCCACGCTCAGTGGTGCTCTCTGTTCATATTTTGTTGTTGAGGCCTTCTCTCTGTGTTTCAGCTCAGATGGTCTGTATTGCTATGTCTTCAGGTTCACCCATTTTCCTCCCTTATCCATGGGGAAGACATACCCAAGGCCCCCAGTGGATGCCTGAAACTGGATAGTACCAAACCCTATGTATACTGTGCTTTTTCCTATAATACATACCTATAATAAAATTTAACATGTGTGTCTGTGAGTGTGTGTGTGTGTGTGTGTATGTGTGTGTATACACACATATATATTTGGAATTTGGGATTGAACCCAGGGGCATCCTACCTCTGAGCTACACCTCCAGCCCAATTTTATTTTTTATTTTGAAACAAGGTCTCACTAAGTTGCTGAGACTGGCCTCGAACCTGCAATCCTCCTGTCTCAGCCTCCCAAGTACTGGGATTACAGGTGTGCCCCACCACACCTGACTGATAAAGTTTAATTTATAAATTAGGCAAAGTAGGAGATAAACAACTATGCCAATTATAACAGTGTATTTTAATGAAATTTATTTAAAACTTGTGAATTGTTTATTTCTGGAATTTTTCATTTAGTATTGTTAAACCATGGTTGGCCACAGGTCGCTGGAACCATAGAAAGCAAAACTGTGGGTAAGACCAAACTACTATAATCTTTTATTTTGCAAAGTCTAATCTACACTTCATCGCATCAATGTATTTTTTATCTCACACATTGTAGTGTGAATACTAGAAGTATGATTCATTTAAAAATTTTTCCTAGAAAAAAGAAATAAAAAAATTTTTTAATTTTTTTTTCCTCATCACTACTTAACTTTTTAAATATGTAGAATATAAATATAGTAACTAATGTCCTTGACTACTAATTATAACTTCTATGATCAGTTATGGTCAATTTCATTTAATTGATTTACTTCTTCATTATGAGGATTTTTTTCATTTTTTTCCTTGACTGGTCATTTTTTATTGAATATCAAACAGTGTTAATTTTACTTTTAGTATGCTGAATATTTTTGTACTCCTAAAAATATTCCTCATCTTAGTTTTAGATACAGTTAAGTTACCTGGACATGATTTGATTTTTTGGGGTCTTGATTTTAAGATTGGTTAGGCAGGCCCAAATCAATGCTCAGCCTAGATTAGTTATTCTACATCACTGAGTCAAGACCCTTCTGCATATTTTACCCAATACCCCATGAAGCTTAAGGTTTTCCATTGTGCATAGTGGGAACAAGCACTATTTCCCAGTGCTGCGTGAATACACATTGCTATTCCCTACAATCTTTTCAGATGGTTCTATACCCAGCCTTAAACAGTTTTCTCACATGTAGGACTGTGTCCATTCTCTGCTGAGTACTTCAGGTAGCCCTTCTGTAGATCTCTATCTAGAGTTTTCCCTCTGTGCACCTCTCTCCTCTCCATTACACTTTCCTACAAACTCTAGCTGCCTTCCTCTCCTGGCATCCTCAACTCTGCTCTCAACTCAGGAATCTACCGGAGTTTCCCCTTCCTGTGCCATGGCCTGAAAACTCTTCCAAGGTAGTGAACGGGGGCAAGCGGAAGGGTCCCATATCAGCCAGCGTTCTCACTGCTGACGCACAGAACTTAGAGGAAGAAAGGTTTACAGAGCTCCTGGTTTGAGGTTTCAGTCCACAGGGCCAGCTCCGAAGCATAAATGGCAGCAACGGCAGGGTGCACAGAGGGCCGCTGCTCTCTCATGGAGGCTGGAAGCAGAGAGAGAGAGCAAGGGAAGGGGACGCGGGACATACACAATCCTCAAGGCCACGCCCCCAGTGACCTACCTTCTCCAGCCACACCCTACCTGCCTAAACTACCACCTAATGAACCTATTCAAATTATTGATCATCAATGGATTTATCCACTGATGAGATTAGAACCCTTGTGACTCAATTATTTCACCCCTGAACATTTGTGCATGGCCAGTCCCTGAACTTTTCCAGGGGGCATTCTACATCGAAATCCTAACAGTTCCTTTTGTCCATTTCCCATTTCCCAGACATCACGCCTCACTACCTTTAGTCCAGTGTCTTGAAAACCAACATTTCATAGATTTTTTGCCCATTGCTGGCTGTGTCAGGGACAGGAGACCACCTGCAACCTGCTGCTCCATCTTGGCCGGAAGCAGAAGTGCTCCAGGTGTGCTCCTCCACATTTGCCTCAACAGTTTGCAACCGTCAAGCAGCAGCCTTACGAGCCGCCTGACTAATTTATTTGCTCTGGGGACACCAGGCTCTGTTCTTCTTCTCACGTCCCTTCGGATCAGACCACCATGGCTGTCCTCCTGGCTGCGCCAGTCATTATCATCACTGCAGGCCCCGGCCTCTGATACAACGGGAAGACATCAGCCTCGTGGCTATTACTGAGCCCAGTTCTTCCGCAGCCACCTCTCCTACCGGCAGTCACCATCCACTGAGTAGAGACAACACCGAAACTCTTGGAATGCCGGCTGCCCTCGCACTGCTGCGTTCCTAATGTTATCAGTGAACAGTGTATCCTCTGGGTTTTCCGATACAACATTATCTATTCTCCGATGGGTCTTCTCGACTCATAACACTGAATGTCCCTTTCCCTCCATCTTTTCATTCCTCTGCCATCTGCCAGGGTATTTCTTCTTCATCTTAGCATGGGCCATTGCTTTCTCCAATCTTCTAAAATCCTTCTTAACAGTAAGGCTGTCCTGTCTCCTGGGGCCCTTACCAGGATATTAAGTCCTGTGTTCCAAGAAAGAGCCCTCAATTCAATGAATTCTTGATTATTCAGTCTTATGTCCTGGCTTCCTTATTCAAACACTCTAGAAATCTATCTCAGGGGGACTCTTCTGACTCCCCAGCAGCATAGATTTACTAATTCAGGCAATTCCCTCAGAACATGATGTCTTTCCTCTCTTATTAGGCCCAGCATGTCCCCAGCAGGTTTATACTGGAATGGTGTTAACAAATGTATACAAAAATTAAAGTGTATCATGCATATTAATAAATATGCATAGATCCAGAGTGTACAAATGGATGAATTTTCATGAAGTGGACATACCCAGTCATCCAGTCAAACCAAGAAAAGGAACATGCCTGCTAAGGACTAGCATGAGCCTAACTTCTATACCATAGATTATAATTTCATCTGGTTTTGAACATTATGTAAGTGTAATCCTGCAGAATGTATCCCCTTGGCTCAACCTCATATTTATGGTTTTATCCATGTTGTCACATGAGTTCAGAGTGCACAAATTTTAATTTCTGTGTAGTAATCTACTGTATGGTTATGCCACAATTTGATGGTGTTTTTACTATTTGTGGGTATTTGTTTCTTTCTAGTTTTCTGGCATTACGAATAGTGCTGCTATAATCACTCTTGTGTCTTTTGGTGAATTCATGAGCACTGTTGCTGGGTGCATGCCTAGGGGTGGCATTTCTGGGTCTTGGGGGCAGGTGTCTGTATATCAATTATACTTTTGAAACAAGCTGGTGAATGAGACTTTTCTCCCTAACTAAAGTCCCTGAGCTGAGCCTATCTTACCAATAGTTAATGAGTACCTGTAATAGTTTGGATCTAGAATGCCCTGCTAGCCCTCACAGAAACAAAGTAGCAGTGTTAGAAGCAAGGCTTGGTTTCTAAGGAGGGATCCCTGGGAGTGTGGCCTTGGGGATTATATGGTTCCTCCTCCCCCTACTTGGTCTCTGCTTCTGACCTTCAAGATATGAGAGCAGAGCCTAATGCTCTCTTTTCTCCGCTTCCTGCTGCCATACCCTGAGCTCTGCACCCACCTGACATAGACTGAACCTCTAAATCTCCAAAAGCTGTGGGCAAACAAATCTTCCTTCCTCTAAATTGTGTGGTCAGTCATTTTGGATTATATCAGTAAGAATATTGACCGAGCCAGTACCTGAATATTCTATAGAGAGACTGTAGGAAACACCCTCTCAGGCTTATAGGTCCTATAAGCATCTTACACATACCTCATCCCACCGATGGTCAAGGAAGCTCTGGTATTTACTCACCAATTTCATCTTTGGTTGAGGGCTCCTTCCAGGGGTGTCAGCTCCCCTGTACAATGAGTCAAACTATTAGCTTGAGAGAAAGTCCCAGGCAGCAAGTCAAGATGCTAGAAGGAGAGACCCATGGGGAAGGGTGTATTACAGCAGGTCTAGGGATTTATTGTGGATTTGAACCCCCAGTGTCCCTCAAAGGCTCATGTGTTGGAGGCTTGGTCCTCAATGCAGCCATGTTCAGAGGTGGGGCTTTGAAGAAGTTACTGGATCATGAGACTTCTGACCTCCCCAATGGATTAACCCATTGATGAATATAGCCAAATGGACTATTGGGGAGTAGTGGGCACTGTAGGTGGTGGGATCTAGTTAAAGGATATATGTCCTTAGAGGCGTGCCCTTAGACTATACCCTGTCCCTGGCTCCTTGCCATCTCTCCCCTCCCCGCCCCTGGCTTCCATGAGCTGAGCAGCTTTCCTCCACTACATCCTTCTATCCTGAGGCTCTGCCTCACCTCAGGCCCAAAGCAAAGGAGCCAGCTGACCATGTACTGAAACCTCCGAAAATGTGAGCCAGCATAAATCTTTCCTCCTTTAAGTTGTTTTTCTCGGGTATTTTGTCACAGCAAACTAAAGCTAACACAGTATGTGCCTGCTATAGCATCTATGCACATACAGGCTAAGGGCAGCCTCTTAACTGGAAGAGCCCTAGGAAGCAGGCTCGGGCAGCCCTCTATAGTGAGAAGAGAAGGCAGCAGCCTGTGCCACCTCAGTCCAGTGTAGCAAGACAAGCGGTTCCTCTGAGCCAAATATAGGCCAAGGAAGGTAGCCAGTCTAGATCAAACCTCATCTACCAGTTAAAAAGTATCCCGCGGTGTGGTAGCGCATGCTTGTAATCCCAGTACTTTGGGAGGCGGAGACTGGAGGATCCGGGTTCGCGGCCAGCCTCAGCTCTCTCTCTCTCTCTCTCCCTGTTTCTCTCTCTCTCTCTCTCTCTCTCTCTCTACTTAGTGAGGCCCTCCGCAACTTCGTGAGACCCGGTTTCAAAATAAAGTTTAAAAAAATAGGGCCGGGGGTGTAGCACGGAAGTAGAACGCCCCTGGGTTCAATCCCCGGTACCGCAAAAAAAAAAAAAAAAGTATCCCACAAGGAAGAGGAGCCAAAGGGAAGTTTCAGGAGGTCAGTCAGAGAGGACGCAGTCCATATTCAGAAACTTGACCAGATCCCTCCTGAGAAAACCACGATGTCCATCAAAGCCAGCACCAGGTGCCACTCCCCCATAGCACCGATGCCAGCCTTGTAACAACCCACTGAGTGCGACATCTGTCCTCCCACCAGGGCTCCACACACAGGGGCTAGGGCACCCAGAAACAGCAGACAAGGGAGGTAAAGGAGAAGCCTGTTCCCCAAGCTTCCTTATTGCAGGTTTCTAGCCCTGGTCAGGCTGAGACAGCGGAGGGAGGAAAATTAGAAGAGGCTTTAAGACTGAAGGGTCATAGAACCCCCAATATCCCCCAAAGGCTCATGTGTTGGAGGCTTGGTCCTCAATGCAGCCATATTCAGAGGTGGGGCTTTGAAGAAGTTACTGGATCATGAGACTTCTAACCTCCCCAATGGATTAACCCATTGATGAATATAGCCAAATGGACTATTGGGGAGTGGGGGGCACTGTAGGGGTGGGATCTAGTTAAAGGATCTAGTTAAAGGGTCATAGAAATGGGCTGGACACTTTAATACCTAAGAGTCAATTACAAAGTGAACACGAAAGCTAAACCATCCGTCTCAGATACTGACAAGGGAAGGGAGACGCAAAAGGGTATGAGGCTGAGGTGGACGAAGACCTCCACAAAAGGGAAGCGCTTGGTCCTGCTCCTCCTACGCTCAGCCCACCTAAGCAGCGTCCCTCCCAGTCGCCATAGCTGGTTCCTGTATGCTGGGTGAGGTTTGCTCGCCACCAGGTGTTGGCGCATCGCTCAGTCCCAACCAGTCAGCGTACTCCACCCCACCAGAGTGATCAAGAAAAAGATGTTCACAGGGCATCTGTGTTTTCTTAAATTCCATATTCACCTATACAGCATCCAGTCAGTGGTTCACTTATATTGACTATATTTGTTTATTTTCTGGGTTTTTTTTTGGGGGGGGGTGTATTGGACAGGGTTCTCTAGATTAACAGAATACACAGAATGAGTATATTTGAAAAAAGGGATTTATCAGATGGGCTTACAGTTTGAAGCAATGTAGTCCCAGGTTCTGACTGCACGTGGAAAGTCAGAGGAACCAGTAGCTGGTCGAACGGTCTAAGAGCTGGAGTCTTAGGATCGGAGCAACCACTAATTCAGTC
>PVJS01016897.1:0-36868 GCA_004027185.1 Glis glis
CTTTACCTATGAGAAGTCCCCAGAAAAGCGTGGTGTCACATCCTGCTCATTGCGAACTTCCTGTACCGCCCCCACTATAAAAGAGAGGTGTGCTTTCTAATAAACGAGTTCATGCCAGACATGGCTTCCGGTCCGGAGGAGGGAAAGTCCGGGTCGTCCGATGCTCACCCCCCTGCCCAGTTCGCGTCACTCTTGGGCCAGACCCAAGACTAAGGGCCTCACTAAGTTGCTGAGGATGGCCTTGAACCTGCGATCCTCTTGTCTCAGTCCCCTGAGTATTGGAATTATAGGTGTGCACCATCACACCTGGCTTTTTCTGTTCCTTTTCTTCATACACTCCCACTTTACAAATTCAAATGAGGCAAATTAGTTTAGATAAATTGCTAAGGAAAATGTGGCTAATACATGAAACACTTGAGAATTTCATCTTAGCTCTGACATCAAAACCTTGATTTTTCCACACATGAGAACCAATATAAGACCAATTACTTTTTCCACATAATTCCAAAGTGGTTAATACATAGTACATTGCAAAAATATTTTACTAATGAGATTGCAATCTTATATACTTTGTAAACATTTGGACAGAATTTGGAGTAATTCATCTCAAAACATTAAAATTAATCCTCAGACTTTAGAATTTTTATAAACTTGGTTTAAGACTGAGTGTAAGTGAAGTACAACTTCAATCAAAATGATCATGATTAAGTAAAATTAAAGTCTATTATGATGTTTATAAATTAATAAAAGTATAAAAAATTGAGTAATTTTAAAGCAGCAGCAGAAGTATGTAAATAGCCATGGGGGAGTTATTTAGGAGTGTTTTGCAACTGTTTCCTTTACTGTACATTTTGTTATAATCAATGCATATATATGCAATTAGTAGGTTTGTCTACTATGTCTACTCATTCTTAATTACCATGTTTTACACTCATTACATTTTATTGCCACACATTAAACTGTATGTGGAAATAAAAGAAATCCTTTGGTCATAAACACAAAAATGCAGAATTCTAAATTGAAGGCAACTTCAGTGATAGAAAAAGTTGTGCTGTGTGAAAAGCCCAGGAACTTCAGCTACACACAAAATATCTACCTTACCACTTGTGTAGACTATTTCCTACATAAAAAGACATACTTTGAGAAATGTTTAAATTGAATATTTTCCTTATTTAAATTATTTTTTAAATTAATATAAATTTAAAAATTATTGTCTTGTTCATTTAGCTAGTAAGAACTTGACTTATGAATTTTTACTTTGGTAACCTAATAACTATTTTATCATCATCATATCAAAGTGTATTTTCAAAACTACATTTGTACTAATAGTGACAATTTAAAATTACAAAGTATTCTTGCTTTCAATTAAAAAACCTTCTATATAATGAGTTATAGTAAGTTTTGAAATATATGGGGTTCCCAATCTAAATTTATGTTTTATATCAACAAAGAAAATACTTAAGTGAATCAATTTTCTTCAAATCAACTTTACAAAAAATCATCTTGAGATTTCTAAATTTTTATACCAAAATGGTTGTCTAAATTTTACATCTGGTTTTAAGAGGCAAGCAGAAGCCTTCAAAGTGATGTGCTTTCATTATATCTATTTCCGCCCACCAGAACATTGTATGCATTTTTTATGAGAAATCTAGCTTCTGCTTGGTGGTTTATATGGGACAGATATCTAGTTGAAAGCCTTTAGAAAAATCAGATTACAGTGAACTAATCCTTCTGTATCACTGGCAAGAATTAGTAAATCTCTAATTGGTAGGCTGTTTATATTTGTTTCTATAATGACAAGATGATTTCAAAGCTGTCTCTGTTGATTTTAATTCCCAGTTTTTTCTTGCAAGATTTTTTTTGGGAGGTAAAAAGTAAAGTGAAATTCATTATATAAACATGATGAGAGGCAATTGTTTTGCATTTTCATTATATCATACTATATGAATTATATGTAACCGCATATGCTGGAACATAGAAAAGGTATATTCCAGGAGTATACTGAGTATTCTGAAGAAAAAATATGTCTTATATTGAAAATAAGTAAGGACTTATTTTTTTATGTTTTTTTCTACTCTAGTTCTCCTAATATTTATAAAGAATACTTGTATATACAGTGGAATAGGCACATGCCTGCAATCCCAGCACTTGGGAAGCTGAGACAGGAGGATCACAGGTTCGAGACCAGATTCAATAGTATAGCGAGACTCTCAGCAACCTAGCAGGACCTTATTCAAAACAAAAATAAAAAACAAAAAAGGGATGAGAATGTAACTCAAAGGCAGAATGCCCCTGGATTCAATCTCAGTACACCCCCCAAAATTTTTGAAGGGACTATATGTCTGATAGATCCACAAAGCGGAGAGAGTACTTTAAGTTGAAGGTGATAATAATCGAGGCCCTTGTGGCTATGATTGAACTGCTGATTCTCAGCAATCTCCAGGCCCACTCTCCCTGTAGAAATGGTGTCCTTATTTTTACTTGCATCCTTGTTTCATGCAAGTGAATGCACCTTTACTGGTGTGCATCTATCTTATTTATTGTCACTAAACTTTAGTAACATTCTATATAATTTCCCCACTTTATTTTCTACCCTGAATTTATGAATATCAGATATTTTATTTTATTTCTTTAAATGGTTATCTAGGCACCCCAAATAATAATAATGTTAAAGAAAAGCAGTTAAGTCTCTCTTGTTTATTTCTGTTTGACTGTACCTAGAACCCTGCATTGCAAATAGTAGGTAAAAATAATTTTTGTTTAATAAATTACTGATGACAATGGCTGGAATCAATAAGTACATCTCAAAGTGAACTTGATTGTATCAGATTTATTAAGCTGTGTCCCCTCAACTTTTGATAGAAACCTTGAAAACACAAAGAACACTGTCACAAGGTTCCCAAAGTTACCTTGCATATTTACCTTGCTTTACTACATCTCATTAAACTGGTCCTATTCATTTCAGTTTCTCTAAGTTTAGCTAATATTTCACTCTTAAACAGGCCTTTGGCCAGTTCCTGAGGTTTTCTTCAAGCCCTCTCAGCCCATCTCTATACCTGCATCACTAGCTCTACTGTCTTTCCTGAGTTCCCCTAACCATGAACTATTCCCATGTGAATGCACCATAAATAGCTGAAATTTGGCACATATACTTGAAATAAGGGATTCTGCCTATCTAGTCTTACCTCTAATTTTTATGCAGTGGAATTTGGGATGTGACTTGAGCCAAAATAGTTTACTTGGACTATTAGGTGAAGATGAGAAAATAAAAGATGGAAAGAAGCTTAAATGTTTAAACTGCTGAGTATTATTCAGCTTTTGAGTGTTTATTTCCTTTTCTCTTCCATTTGGGAGTTATGAAAAATTAGACATTAACATCGACCTGGTCTATGCTGCTATCATTTTCAACTTTATGACATGTACAGATGAACTTTGTACTGATATAGTTTGTATTTCATATTGTAACGGTTTGGATTTGGAATGTCCCCATTTTCCTCACAAAAGCAAAGCAGTAATGTTGGAAGCAGTGCTTGGTTGTGAAGGAGGGGTTCCTGGAGATGTGACTTTGGGAGTTATAGAGCATCTTCTCCTCCCTCCGCTATCTCTCTTTTTCCAGCCTCCATTACACGAGGAGCAGAATGTTGTGCTCACTCTCTCTACTTCCTGCAAAGAGATGTCTGCGCCATCATCTGCAGACATCTCCAAAAACTATGAGCAAATAAATCTTCCTTCCTCTACGTTGTGTGGTCAGTTGTTTTGGATTACAGCAGTGAGAATGTTGACTGAGACATATATTATATATACATACTAAATAAATGCACACATGTATTTTAAACATTTAAATATGCATGAATATATGTATATATACAAATCTCTATATAAACACATATGCACATGTATATACAAGCTGTATTGATGGAAAAATCTATGACTAGCACCTAACTTTGTATCCCTTAAAGTGCATAGCAAAATGTCTTTTAGATTAAATATATATGGTTTCTTCAGGACGGTAGTGGAAAAAAATAAGAATTGCAGAATGGCACATGTTCTGCTTTTGCTGTGTGTTACTGGAAAATTAGCTTCCTGTATGATACTCACCTATAGAGTGGGAGTAACATTTACATCAATGTCAAAATACTTTCAAAAGTATTAGATCTTGGCTGGCCATGCCAGGGATGGCAGCTGCTGGCACCATGGCTCCCAGAGACTTCCAGGAAAGAAACAGAGGATTACTGTGAGACCGGCAACTACATACCATCATCAAAAGTGGTCAGCAATTCACTCCCCACTCGACAGGGACCCAGCTGCCTAGATGAACCAGCCAGACCCTGCAGCTGCTGATGAACCCATCTCTGCTGGCAGTGATATGGAGCGGCAGCCACAGGGACTTGCATTGCAAGGAAATAGACTCATGGGGGTCTGAGACTTTGCAAATCACTCCTGCAGAGGTGGGGGTGTAGGCTACAGTTGGACACAGCAGTAAATGTGAATTAGCAGATAGCCCCTAGAGACATTAAGGTGGAAGGGACCTGCAACCCACAGTTCACAGATACCTTGTTGGATCTCCAGGGGTCACCACAGGACACTCAGCCATGGTGTCTGGGGGAAAATAACTCAGCCACTCAGCTACAGGCTTAGAAAGCAATAGACTTGTGCCTGGCTGTATTTGGGAGCTACAAGCACCAAAGCCAGAGGCCAGCAAGGGCTCACATGATTTCAGCCTCTCAGAGCAGCAGCATTATCCCTGGGGCTGAAAAACTGAGCAACCCAAGCCCCAGGCTTAGAACTGTACAAACTATCCCTACCAGAACTTGGGCCTTGGGTGGAGAGCAGTGGCGGTACCATCTTGGCCAGGCCACACTTGTAGTCCAGGAGGCCAGAGATCTGGCAGGGTTTCACTTGATCACAGCTATAGGCTGGGAACTCAATACTCTTTCTTCCAGCAGAGTTTGTTCTGGGCATGTATGCATGCTAGTGACTGAGAGTACTTCATGTGACCTTAACAATTAGATCAGTGGCAGTGTCCCAGGGACCATCAAAGCTCATTGAGCTGGGCCACAAGCTTGGAACATAGCAATTGCTGGCTTTTCTGTGCCTAAACCCACTGGCCACAGAGGCTGGAGGTCAGTGCTCTGTAGTATCATGGGCTCACAATCAGCAGAGCAGCGGTGGTGTCCATGATGCACTAAACTCCAACCAGCAGCTGCAGGCTCTGAACAGAACATCATAGTCTTTGGCCCAGCATGGTTTAAGCCTGGAGAGCATTGCAGCCTGTAATGAGTCTGAGAGTCCTGTTTGCCTGCACTAAGAACTATATCTATTTGAGGAGGCTCTGGGGAACAAACTCAAAAGTTAGATTATATGAGTCAGATTGGTAAAGGCAAATATATACCCCCAGCATAGATCTTATTATAAAGGGATAACAAATACACACAGGACTCAAACACAAAGAGAAAGAACATGCCGAGACAACAGAACCACAAACCCAAGAACACTGAAAATATGAGAATGAAGAACAGTGAGGAAACAAACTCTCACATCTCAAAAACAAGGGAGATTGCCAATACTGATCTGCAGGAAATATGAAAAGGACAATTCCAAATTTTGATCTTCAATATGATGAAAGGCCTCAAGGAAAGTGTATAGGAAATGAAGAAGGAAATTGAGGCTCTAAGAAAAAGCCAGAAAGAGGCTTTGTGCAAAATGTAGGAGTCAATAAATGAATTAAAGACTGCAATAGAAACCAACTCTAGCAGACTATACCACATGGAAAACAGGGTGTCACACTTTGAAGGCAGTTCTTTCAAAACTGAAAACACAGTCAACAATATACAGAAGACATTATAACAACACAACCAACCATCCAAGAAATGTAGACAATACAAAACATCCTAACTTATGGATAAAAGGCATTGAAGAAGGTCAAGAAGCACAAACGAAGGGTATCAAAAACCTCTTTAGAACAATAATGGCAGAGAATTTTCAAAACATAGAGAAAGCCTTGGACATCCATGTACAGGGGACATACAGAACACTGTTAAAATAAAAGAAGAACCTCCCCATGCCACGTAACAATCAAAATCACTAACATAGAGGTCAAGGAAAGAATCTTAAAAGCAGCAAGAACAAAATAACAGGTGACATTCAAGGGCAAAACAATAAAAATCACTCCAGACTTCACAACCCAAGTCATGAATGCTAGGAAGGACTGGTATGATGTACTCCAGACCCTGGAAGAAAACAACTTACAACCAACTTTTATATCCAGCAAAGACATCATTCAAAATTGATGGAGAAATGAAAACATTCCAAGACAAGCAGAAACTTTAAGAACTCATGACAACCAAGCCAGCACTAGAGAAAATACTAACACACACACACATACACACACACACACACACACACACACACACACACACAGACACAGAGAGAGAGAGAGAAGAAAAAGAAAGCAAATTCCAGACCAGAGAAGAGGTGAACACCACCAGGTAGGCAACTAAGCAAAGGAAAAATAACACTACATCAAAGAGAAAATAGAACTCAAAATGACAAGAAAGAAAAATCATTTTTCAATGATAACACTGAATGTCAAAGCTCTTAAATCCCCAGTTAAAAGACAGACTGGCAATGTGGATTAAAAATCATAATACAACTTTGGCGGCCTGCAAGAAACCCACCTTACAGCCAAAGATATCCATATTTTAAAGGTGAAAGGATGGAAAAAGATATATCATGCAAATGGAGTCCAAAAACAAGTAGGGGTAGCAACACTCATATCTGACAAAAAAGACTTAAAGCTAAAACACATCAGAAAAGACAAAGTAGGTCACTTCTTATTAATAAAAGGTACAGTCCAACAAGAAGATATAATGATAGTAAATACTTATGTCACAATGGTGAATGTGCCCACTTTGTAAAAATAGTCTTTGGGACGTTAGGTATCAAATAGACCCAAATGCAATAATATTGGGAGTCATCAAAATACCACCCACACCACTAGATTGATCCTCCAAACAGAAGATAAGTAAAGACTCTTCAGACCTAAAGAAAACTATAAACCAAATGGACCAAATAGACATATGCAGAATATTTCAACCAGCAACAGCTGAATACACATTATTCTCAGCAGCCCATGGTACCTTCTCCAAAAGAAACCACATCCTGGGCCAAAAATCAAGAAGCAGAAAATTCAAAAGGTGTAATATAATTCCCTGCATCTTCTCAGATGACAATAGAATGAAAGTAGATAGCAACAACAGGAAGAATGAAAGAAATTACATAAATACATGGAGACTGAATGATACACTCTTGAATGAGGATTGGATCAGAAAAGAAATAATAGGAAAAATAAAAAAAATCCTGGTTTTAAACAAAAATAGACACATGAGGTACCAAAATCTATGGGACACTTTGAAGGTGGTATTAAGAGAAAAATTTATACAGCAGTACCCACAGAAAAAAACAGAAAGTCACCAAATAAACAACCTAATGACACACCTCAAGGACCTAGAAAAACAGAAACTGTCTAGTCCCAAAGCTAGTAGAAGGCAGGAGATAATTAAAATCAGAGCAGAAATTAATGAAATGGAGAATAAAAAAAAAACAATGCAAAGGATCAAAAAACAAAAAGTTTGTTCTTTGAAAAGATTAACAAGATTGACAGACCTCAAGACAACCTAACCAAAAGGAAGAAAATCAACCCAATTATTAAAATCAGAAATGAAAAAGGAGACATCACCACAGAAAGTGGAGAAATTCTGAGGATCATCAGAAACTATTTTGAAAATTTATATTCCAATAAACTGGAAAACATGAAAAAAATTGACAGATTTCTAGACATATACAACCCACCTACTTTGAACAAAGAAGATATAGCAAACCTAAACTGACCAAAAGCAAGCAAAGAGATAGAAACTGCAATAAAAAGTCTGCAATCAAAGAAAATTCCAGATCCAGATAGATTTTTAGCTGAATTCTACAAAACCTTTACAGAAGAACTAAACCCAATACTTCACAAGTTATTCCATGAAATCAAGAGATGGAATTCTTACAATCTCCTTCCATGAAGCCAGTATCACATTAATACCAAAACCAAATAAAGATACCTCTAGAAAAGAAAATTACAGACCAATATCATTGATGAACATAGATGCAAAAATTCTAAACAAAATACTAGGCATGCACATTCACAACCATATCAAGAAAATTGTACACCATGACTAAGTTGGATTCATCCCAGGAAAGGAAGGCTGGTTCAAAATATGCAAATAAATACATGCTATTCACCACATAAATAGATTGAGAACAAAAATCACATGATCATCTCAATAGATGCTGAAAAAGCATTTGACAAAATCCAACACTGATTCATGTTAAAAACCCTGCAGAAAATCAGAATAGAAGGAACGTACCACATCATTAAGGCTTATATATAATAAACCCAAAGTCAACATCATATTGAATGGTGAAAAACTGTGGGAATTCCCTTTAAAATTAGGAACAGGACAAGGATACCCACTATCACCACTCCTTTTCATTATAGTCCTCAAGACTTTTGCCAGAGTAATAACACAAGAGAAGAATATGAAAAGAATTCAAATAGGAAAAGAAGAAATTAAATTAAAATTATTTTTATTTGCAGATGACATGGTTCTATATCTAGAAGACCTAAAAAACTCAACCAAAAGACTACTAGAGCTGATTAACAAATTTAGCAAAGTAGTGGGATACAAAAACCAACCTAAAAAATCAGTAGCTTTTCTATATGCCAAACATGAATCCACTGAGAAAGAATTCCAGGAAACAATTCCATTCACAATAACTCAAACCCAATAAAATACCTAGGGATAAAGCCAACCAAGGAGGCAAAAGACCTCTACAATGAAAATTATAAAACACTAAAGAAAGAAATTGAAGAAGATCTTAGAATATAGAAAGATCTCCATTGCTCTTGAATAGGCAGAACAAATATTATCAAAATGGCCATTCTACCAATAGTGATCTACAGAGTGAATGCAATCCATATCAAAATACCAATGTCATTCTTCATAGACCTAGAAAAATCAGTCATAAATTTCATTTGGAGTAACAAAAGACTCAGAATAGCCAAAGCAATTCTCAGCAATAAGAGCCATGCAGGGGGTATCAAGATTCCTCACTTCAAATTATACTACAGAGCTATAGTAATAAAAGCAACATGGTACTGGCACAAAAACAGACACATAGACCAATGGAACAGAATAGAAGATACAGAAACAAATCCACAAACTTATAGCCAATTGACTTGAAAAAGGTGCCATACAGCCTTCTCAACATATGGTGTTGGGGAAACTGGTTGTGCATTTGTAGAAAAATGGAACTAAATCCTTACCTCTCACACTGCACATGAGTAAACTTGATATGGATTAAAGACCTGGAAGTTAGACCAGAGACTGTGAAGCTGCTAGAGGAGGCATAGGTTCAACATATAGGCACAGGTAGAAACTTCCTCAAGAAGACCCCAAAGCTCAGGGAATTTAAACAATAATTAATAAGTGGGATGGCATTAAACTAAAAAAGTTTCTGCACATCAAGGGAAACCATCAAGAGTCTAAAAAGAAAACCTTTGGAATGGGAGAAGATCTTTGCCAGCTATCCCTCTGATAGAGGACTATTATCTAGAATATACAAAGAACTTAATTAAAAGACCTTACACTAAAAAAGCAAGTAACCCAATTAATGGGCAACTAGATTGAGTAGACACTTCACAAAAGAAGAGATAGAAATGGCCAATAGAGATATGATAAAATATTCTACATCATTAGCAATCAGAGAGATTCAAATAAAAAATACACTGAGATTCCATCTAATCCCAATCAGAACGTAAACCATCAAGAAGTCAAATAACAATAAATGTTGGTGAGGGTATGGGGAAATAGAAACTCTTCTACATTGTTGGTGGGATTGCAAACTAGTTCAGCTGCTATGGAGATCAGTGTGGAGATTCCTTAGAAAACTGGAAATGGATCCACCATATGATCCGGCTATACCACTCCTTTGTATCTTTCCAAAGGGGTTGAAACCAGAGAACTACAGTAATATATGCATACCCATGTTCATAGCAGCATAATTCACAATAGCCAAATTATGGAAAAAAACTTAGGTATCTATCAACAGATGAATGGATTACAAAACTATGGGAAATACACACAATGGAATTCTACTCAGCAATAAAGAAGAACAAAATTATGTCATTTGCAAAAAAATGAAAGGACCTGGAGAACATTATGTAAAGTCAGATTAGCCAGTCAAAGAAAGTGAAGGGTCATAGGTTTTCTCTAATATGTGCAAGTTAGGGAGTAATTGAGGTACAAGAGGGTCTCCAGTTAATGGAGGAGAAACCTCAGTAGAACCAGGGAGGTGGCCTAAGGGAAGGGCAGAGGGAAGAGTGAGGTTTATTAATGGAAATACTCCCATTGACTATGTATACATTGTGAATATACCAACATCAATCTCAGTTTTCTGTATTGGGGAGGGAAGAGATGGGGAGATGGGGGGTAATATTATGTAAAATTTTCTCCATTTTTGTCAAGTTGTTCTGAATATTTGACTCATGCCTATAATGTTCCCACACTCTAGCTTGATTCATATTAAGATTTTAATAAAAGGATATTATTATTCCTCTATTTATTTGGTGATCATGTAAGTGTATCATTAATCTAGTCCTGAAATATCATATACTTAAAAAAACCTTAAATGTTTACGCCTTTAAAATTACAAATATTTTGTTTATACTATACCAAATTATATTATTAACATTTTATAATTAATGGCTCAATATGAATATTGCATTATTAGAGTAAATATATTATTAATATTTTGCTAGGTTTTTTTTTTGCGGTACCTGGGATTAAACCCAGGGGCGTTCTACCTCTGTGCTACACCCTGGCCCTATTTTTTTATACTTTATTTTGAAACCGGGTCTCACAAAGTTGTGGAGGGCCTCACTAAGGAGAGAGAGAGACAGAGAGAGAGAGAGAGACAGGGAGAGAGAGAGAGAGAGAGAGAGAAAGAGCTGAGGCTGGCCACGAACCCGGATCCTCCGGTCTCTGCCTCCCAAAGTACTGGGATTACAAGCGTGCGCCACCATGCCCGGCTTTTGCTAGTTTTTATAAAGTGTCCTTTTTCTGTGCCAGACTACAATATTGCATTTATTCATTGTATCTCCTTGGGCTCTTGTTTGCAAGGATGATTTCTCCATTTTCCCCTGTTTTTGATGACTTAGTTTTGAGGAGTACTGTTCAGTTATTTTGAGAATGTACTTTAATTGAGCTTTTTCTCCGGCTTGGACTGGGATTATGTATTTGGGATGGGAAGATGGCAAGATATAAATCCCCAGGTTTATCCCATCACATCTAGGGTCCATGCTCATAACATGACATCACTTTTGATGTGCAACCTGAAAGTTTGTTGAAATGCCATGTGTTAGGTCCTCCCTCAGTGAAGTTACTCTTTTATCTGTCCTGATACAGTCCTCTTTGGAAGGAAGTCATCCACCACTGTATGTCATTTTCTTTTGTTCCTCTCAGCTGATAGCACATACTGATGTCCTTAACTACTAATGGGTCATTCTAGTCTCCACTCATGACAATTTGTAAATTCCCTCTCCAACAGTAAGAACCTCCCATAATTTTTTACTTTATATATTTAATTGTAGTATTGTGCATGGTTGTGTCTGAGTTAACACATAATCCTGAGGGAAAGAATACTGTCAAGTAGCATACATGCTGCTTATCTACTGTTGCTTTCTTCTGTGGGTTTACAGACTCCACACATTTCTGCAGTTAGTTATGTCAACATCTCTTTTTCCACTCCTGTCAGTGAATTCATTTCTTATATTTGTAAAACAAATTTTTTGTCCCATTCCACATCACATCCTAGAATCCCTTGACCTTCTAAATTAGTTTTTTTTAACTTTGCACACCCTTTCAATCTTTGTGTTATAAAATTCTATAGGTTTTAACAAATATATAGTTTTTGCACTATTTTCTTCTTTCCCTAAGCACTCTTAATTGAATGTTTAGTGATTTATTATTAAATATTTTTATTACCTAACTCAATAAACTATGCTTCCTTTGAAAAGCAACTAAGATTTTTCAGCACATAGTAATAACTCTAGATGCAAAATTTTCCTCTTCTGGTTTTAAAATAGATTATTATTTTCCTTGGCAAGAGCTTTAGCCCACTTAGTCTGCTTTGCTGCCTCTAGCAGTAACCAATCTTTCATATTTTGTGGCAAGCTAAAAAGTCTCATAGCACATTTTTCTAACTAAATGTATCACTAAACCAAATTAAATAAGGTATTTCTCCAATTGACAGATTTTAGTTGTAGAAATTTTACAGATATATGTAGGAAAGAAAAAGAATGTTTCTAATAAATAATCTCTGTGTAACTATAGTTTGCCTTAAATAATAAATTATTCTTATGAAGGTCTACTATGATTAACTCTCCAATCTTTTATTACAGTAAAATACACATAAAATAGTCACACCATTTTATGTGTACACTTAATTGATATTTAATGCATTTACACTACTGTGCAGCCATAACTACCATCCATCTGCATAACTCTTTTCATCTTGTGATGAAAACTAAAATCCTTTACAGATTAATCAATAATGCCTAATCTCCCATCAATCCCTGACAACCATCATTCTGACTATATGGTTTTGACTACTCTAGTAACCTCATAAAAGTGGAATCATAGAGTATTTGTCTATTCAGGGCTGGCTTATTTTATTTAGTATAATGTCCTCAAGGTTTATTAATTTTATAGTATATGTCAAAATGCCCTTCCTTTTTATGGTCCAACAATATTTGATTGTATGTATATACAATATTTTACACACCCATTGAACTGCTAGTGGATATAGGTACCTTGTACATCTTAGCAATCTGTGAATAATGCTGCTATGAACATAGGTGTGGAAGTATTTTTTGAGACTGATTTTAATTTTTTGGGTAAGTATACAACTGGGAGTAGAATTTCTGTATAACATAATAATTCTGTTTTTTATTTTTTAAAGAAGTGCCATTTTTTCCACAGTAGCTCCACTGTTTTACTTTTCCACCAGTAGTGCACAAGGGTTCCAGTTTCTCTACTTCCTCATCAACAGATTTTATTTTCTGTTTTTTTTTCCTTTTTTTTATTGTGACCATACTAAAGGGTCTTAGGTAATATTTCATTATAGATTTGATTTGTATTTCCCTAGTCATCAGTGACACTGATCATCTTTTTGTGATTATTAGCCATTTGTAAATATACTTTGGGGAAATGCCTATTTGTGTCACTTGCCTATTTTTTAATTAGGTTACATATGCTCTGACTGTTGGATTTATGAGTCTTTCACATGTTTTGGATACTAGTCCCTTATCAAACATATAATTTGCAAATATGAGGTCCCACTTTGTGGACTTCCTTTTTACTTTGTTGATTTTGTCTTTCAATTAACACCATTTCATAAATTTCCAAGGGTCTATTTTTTTCTTTCACTGCCTGTATCTTTGGTGTTGAGTCCAAGAAATCATTGCCATATCCAGTTGTAGAGGTTGTATTTTGTGTTTTATTTGAAGAGTTTTATAAGTTCAGATCTTAATTTGTCTGATCCATTTTGAGTTAAATTTTGTATGTGATGTAAAGAAAGGGAAGAACTTCATCCTTTTTCATGTGGATATTCAAGTTTACCGAAAAGATTCAGTTTCTCATTGAATGACCTTGCATCCTTGTCAAAAACCATTCAAGGATATATAGAAGTGTTTATTTTGGGAATCTTTGTTCTATTTCATTGGCCTATATGACTGTCATTAAAAGTACTACACTGCTCTAGTTACTATAGCTTCATAATTAGTTTTGAGATCAGGAATTGTGAGTACTCTGCCTTTATTACTTTTCAAGAGTGGTTGTGGTATTCAGGATCTCTTCATATGCCTTATGAATTTTAGGCTAATTGAATGTACAACAGCACATTCATATTTCTGAAAAATATATCATTAGCATTTTGGTTGGAATTGAATTGAATCTGTAGACTGAGCTGGGTAGTATTAACATTTATATAATACTGTCTTCCAATCCATGAACATGGGAGGTATTACCATTTATTAATGCCCTTTACAACTTCTTTTTTTTTTTTTTTGGTACTTGGGATTGAACCCAGGGGCGTTCTACCTCCGTGCTACACCCCCGGCCCTATTTTTTTATACTTTATTTTGAAACCGGGTCTCACGAAGTTGCGGAGGGCCTCACTAAAGAGAGAGAGGGAGAGAGAGTGAGAGCTGAGGCTGGCCGTGAACCCGGATCCTCCGGTCTCCACCTCCCAAAGTACTGGGATTATAAGCGTGTGCCACCACGCCTGGCCTCCTTTACAACTTCTTTAAGCAACATTTTCTTTTTAATTTATTTTTTGTGTGTGTGATGCTGGGGATTGAACCCAGGGACATTCTGCCTCTGTGTTATACCCCAGCCCATTTTATTTTTATTTTGAAAAAGGGTCTCACTACTTGCTGAGGCTGCCCTTGAACCTACACTCCTCCTGTTTTAGCCTCCCAAGTACTGGGATTACAGGCATGTGCCACCATGCCCAGTCTTAAGCAACATGTTGTAGTTTTTATTGTACAAGTTCTTTAACCTCTGGTTAATTCTTAAGTATTGTATTTTTTCTGATGCTTATATTAATAGAAAGGTTTACTTCATTTTAGATTACACATTGACATTATATGAAATTGGAAGAGATTTCTAAGTGTTAACTTTGTCTTGCTACTGTGCTACATCTTTCTTCTAGCAGTAATGAAATTCTAAGCACTGTCCACATATAAAATTAAATCATCTATAAAAATAAAATTTCCTTCTTATTTTCCAAATCAAATGCGTTGTATTTACTTTTGTTGTCTAACTGATCTGGATAAAATTCCAAGGACTATGTTAAATAGAAGTAGCAGAAGTGGGATTCATGCCTTATTCTTGAACATACAGGAAAATTTATTGGTCTTGGACCATTGAGTATGAAGTTGTTGTAGATTTTTCACATATGGCTTTCATCATATGGAGGTAGTTTTCATATATTTCATAATTGGATGTTTTGTTAAGAGTTCTTTTAATGAAATTGTGTTTAATTTTTTCAAATTCACTTTTCCATTAATTGAGATAATATGAGTTTTTCCATTCATTTTTTTTAATGTGGTGTATTACATTGATTTGTGTATGTTGAGCCATCCTTGCTTTCCAGGAAAAAATTACATTTAGTCTTTTTTATACTCTTATTGGTGCATTATACTCTCACATCATAATGTACTTTATAGTGATAGTGACATACATGCACACAGCTCTTGGAGGATTTTCCCCTAGTGTGGGAAACTGTTCTAAGTCTAAAGAATATTGGCTTAAGGATTCATAGCTTTTTGCTTACTTTGGCAGAAGACTGCCTTTCTTGAGGGAACTAAAGACAGTGACTTCAATACACCATTAACTATCTAAGCTATTTCTTCCTGTTTTACTACACCTTTTGCTTGCTTTGCTTAGAGGTGAAAGACTGCCCCAAGAAGGGAGCTGAAGACAGCAAATCTGCCACTCTTACAAAACTGCCAGATAACAACTTATCTTCTAAAGCATTCCTAACCCAATACTCTACTCCTAAGCCAGAGATAGTCAATTATACAATGACCCAATCTTAATTCTGTAAACCTGTAATAAAAGGAAGAGCTGAGCTTTTCATGGGGAGTTTGGCTTTCTTGCCTTCTCTCCTCTTACCTCTCTGAGACTAGGAATAAAATCTCAAGAGCATTTTTTTCATCTCATAGTCCCATGCCCTGCTGATACAGAACCCACCACCCTGGCTCCCTCCCCATTCTCTTCCCATTTCCCATACAGGGTATTGAGATTGGCATTGGTATTCTCACATATGTACATAATGTCATTGGAAATAATTCCTTCATTGACCCTCCCTCTCCCCTAGACCACATCCCTACCTCCACTGAAGTTTATCCTCCATTATCTGAAGCCCATCTGGTATCCCGATTACTCCCATGTTTCAGCGTTTAGAGAAAACATATGATCCTTCACTTTTGGTGACTGGCCAATCTCATTTAACATAATGTTCTCCAGTTCCATCCATTTTCCTGAAAATGACATAATTTTGTTCTTTATTGCTGAGTAGAATTCCACTGTGTGTATATCCTACAATTTTGTAATCCATTCATCTGTTGATGTATAACTAGGATGGTTCTATAGTGAATTTCCTGTTCTGAACATGGATATGCATACATTACTGTAATTCTTTGATTTCAGTCCCTTTGGAAAGATACCCATGAGTAGTATCGCTAGATAATATGGTGGATCCAGTCCAAATTTTCTGAAGACTCTGCATAGTGATATCCATAGCGGCTACACTAATTTGTGATCCCACCAACAGTGTAGAATAGTTGCAGTTTCTCCATATCCTTGCCAGCATTTTTTTTCTACTTGATGATTGCCATTCTGATTGGGGTTAGATGGAATATCCGTGTAGCTTTGATTTGCATCTCCCTGATTGCTAATGATATTGTATGTTTTTCATATATTTATTGGTCATTTGTATTTCTTCTTTTGTGAAGTTTCTATTTACTTCACTTGACCATTTTTCATTGGGTTATTTGTTTTTCTAGCAGTAAGTTTCTTAAGTTCTTTGTTTATACTAGATATTAGTCCTCTATTGGAAGAGTAGCTGGCAAAGATCTTCTCCCATTCTGTTGGCTCTATGTTAAGGTTCTTGATGGTTTCTTTTGATGCACAGAAGATATTTAATTTAATGTAATCCCACTTATTAACCCTTGCTTTAATTTCTTGTGACTTGGGGGTCATATTGAGGAAGGGTCTACCTGTGATTGTATGTTGGAGTATTGGAGCTCTGCCCTCTTCTTGTAATTTCAAATTCTCTAGTCTGATTTCCAGATATTTGTTCTATTTTTGAGTTGACTCCTGTGCAGAGTGAGAGGTAAGGATTTAATTCCATTTTTCTACAAATGTATAACCAGTTTTCCCAAAACTGTTTGTTGAAAGACTGTCTTTACTCCATTGTATGTGTTTGCCACTTTATTGGAGTACAAATTTTTAAAATAGTTTTTGATGATCCTCTGGGTTTCCCCTGTCTGTGGTGATATCTCCTTTTTCATTTCTGATTTTAATAATTTGAGTTGATTCTTTCTTTTGTTTAGCTAGGCTAAGTATTTATCAATCTGGCTAAGGTTTTCAAAGAACCAGCTTTTTGTTTTGTTGATCTTTTGTATCATTCTTTTTTATTGTTGTTGTTGTTCTCTATATCATTGATGTATGTTCTGATTTTAATGATCTCCTGCCTTCTACTGGCTTTGGGATTAGTCTTGTTTTTCCAGGTCCTTGAGGTGTGTCATTAGGTTGTTTATTTGGTGACTTTGTTTTCCATCTGTGGGCATTCAGCACTATAAATTTTCCTCTTAAAACCACCTTCGAGATGTCCCATAGATTTTAGTATATCCTATCTCTATTCTCATTTAATTCTTGGAATTTTTTTATTCCTTATTTCTTTTCTGATACAATTCTCATTCAAGGGTAAATCATTCAGTCTCTGTATATTTATGTAATTTCTTTTGGTCTTCCTGTTGTTGATTTCTACTGTCATTCCAATATGATCTAAAAAGATGCAGGGAATTATATTACACTTTTTAAAAATTTATTGGTACTTGATTTGTGACCCAGAATGTGGTCTACTTTGGAGAAGGTTCCATGAGCAGCTGAGAAGGATGTGTATTCAGCTGTTGGTTGGAATATTCTATGTATGTCTATTAGGTTAATTTGGTCTGTAGTGTTCATTGTGTGTGAAGAGTCTACTCATATTTTGCCTGGAAGATTTACCTATGGTTTGAGTGGTATGTTGAAGTCTCCCAATGTTATTGTATTTGGGTCTATTTGAGACCTACCTAATGATACAAGGAGTTTGTTTTATAAAATTGGTGCACCCAAATTTGGGACATAAATGTTTATTATTGCTACATCTTGTTATATTGTTCCTTTTAAGTAAGTGACCTGCTTTGTCTCCTCTGATAAGTTTTAGCTTAAAGTCTGTTTTGCCAGATATGAGCATTGCTGCCCCTTCTTATTTTCAGTATCCATTTGCATGGTATATCTTTTTCCATCCTTTCACCTTTAGCCTATGGATAGGGATAGCTTTCCCTGTAAGGTGAGTTTCTTGCAGGCAACATATAGTTAGATTATGTTCTTAAATCCACATTGCCAGTCTTTGCTTTTTAATTGGGGAGTTTAGACTTTTGACATTCAGTGTTATTACTGAGAGATGATTTTTGTTTCTTGTCATTTTGAGTTATATTTTCTATTTGATGTAATGCTATTTCTCCTTCATTTAGTCGCCCATCTGGTCAAATTCATCTCTCCTCTGGTTCTGGTATTTGCTTCTTTTTTCTTCTTTATGTTTTATTTCTTTAAGAATTTTCTTTAGCACTGGCTTGGTATTCATGAATTCTTAGTTTCTGCTTGTCTTGGAAGTTTTTTATTTCCCCATCAATTTTGAATATCTTTGCTGGATATAGCAGTCTTGGTTGGAAGGTGTTTTCTTTCAGGGTCTGGAGTACATAATATCAGCATCTACTGGCTTTCATGATTTGGGTTGAGAAGTCCGGAGTGAATCTTATTGTTTTACCCCTTAATGTCATCTGTTCTTTTGTTCTTGATGTTTTTAAGATTCTTTCCTTGGCCTCTATGTTAGTCATTTTGATTAATATGTGGCATGGGGAAGTCCTTCTTTCATCTTGTCTTGATGATGTTCTGAATGTGTCCTGTACATGGATGTCCAAGTCTTTTTATATGTTTGGGAAATTCTCTACCATTATTTCTCTGAAGAGGCTTTTGATGCTCTTGGTTTGTGCTTCTAGACCTTCTTCAATGCCTATTATCAGTAAGTTAGATCATTTCATATTATCACATTTTTTTGGATGTTCTGGTCATGTTGTTGTATTATCTTCTGTATATTGTTGATGGTGCTGTCAGTTTTGAATGAGCTGTCTTCCAAGAGTGAGACTATATTTTAGATGTGGTCTAGCCTTCCAGAGATGGTTTCTATTGAGGTCTTCAATTCATATATTGTCTCCTTCATTTCTTTCAAAGCCTCTTTTTGGTTCTTACTTAGGGCCCCGATTTCTCTATTCATATGTTCTTTCATTTCCTGTACACTTTCTCTGATTCAATCTCTGAAGCTTTTGATCATATTGAAAAATCAAAATTCTGAATTATTCTGGCATTTCTTGCAGCTCAGTATTAGTGATCTCCCTGTTGCTGAGTTATGGGTATATATTGTTTTATCAGTGGTATTCATTCTCATGATTTCAGAGTTCTCAGGTTTGTTTTTGAGTTGTCCTGGTATCCTCTTCTTCTTTGTGTGAAAGTCTTGTGTCTATTTGTTATCCCTTTATAATAAGACCTATGCTGGAGGTGTTTATTTGATCTATGAATCTGTCTTATATAATCAAACTTTGAGTTTGTCCCCTAGAGCCTCTTTAACAAGATACAGTTCTTACTGCAGACAAATTGGAGTCTCTGGTTAGCTGTAGGTCTCCATGCTCTCCAGACCCAAATTCCATAGGGCCAGAGACTATGATGTTCCCTTCAGTGCCTTCAGTCTTCTGGTTTGGATTTAATGCCCCACAGACACCCCTGAAACTCTGAAGAACACTGACCTCCACCCTCTGTGGCCACTGGGCCTAAGATCAGCATGGCTAGAGATTACTGTTTTACAAACGGTTAGCCTGGCTGGCTGAGTTTGATTGTCCAGGAACACCACCACTGATCTAATGGTTGTGATTGTGTGGAGCTGTAAGTCACTGGCATGCATGCATGCCAGGCCCAAATTGGGCTGGTGGAGAGTATATTGAGTTCCCAGCCTGTATCTGTCATCATGTGAACCCCTACTAGACCCTGGCTTCCCTGTTTTCAGGGCCCAAGTGATAGTAGAGAGAGATTATACTGTTCTGAGTCTGGAACTTGGGTGGCTCAGTTATTTAGCCCCAGATACACCCTTGTTGCTCTGACTGGCTGTGATCATGTGAGACTTTGTTGACCTCTGGCATTGGTGCGTTTAGCACCCAAACACTGCCAGGAATGTTTATAGCCTTCTGAGCCTGCATTACTGTTGGCTGAGCACCCCCACACACACCATGGCTGGTGGTCCTTTGGTGATTGTTGGAGCCCCTACAGGGGTGCAGCAAACTGCAGATCCTAGGTCCCTCCAGACCAATGTCCCTAGGGACTGTCTGCTAAATCACCTTTCTGCTATGTCCAACTGTAAGCCCCCCCCCCACCTTCGCAGGGATGATTTGCAAACTGAACACCCTGCAGTTCTGTTAGCTGCCAAGCAAGCCCCTGGGGACATGCAGGGAAGACTTCTGCTGAGACACTTTGTAAACTCAAGGCCTTGATGAGTGCTACTCAGGTCCCTGAAGGCAGAGATGAGATCACCTGCAGCCATAGGATTTCATTGAGTGGTCTGGCTGAGCATTTTAGGGAGTTGAGTCTTGAGGTATTCCAGGGTGGAAAGAAGAGTGCAGATGCTTTTTCTGATAGTTTTCTGGACTCACTAGCTTGGCAAGGTTCTGCTTCTTTGCTGGATTTGGTCTCTAAGAGCTGCTGGTCCTGGTAGCCACCAGCTCTGCACAGGCTCACCAAGATGGTGCCACCTCTTCTCTCTGCTCACCAGATGAGACATGTGGAGTTCTTTTCAGTCCTCTCCTCTCTGTTCTGCATCTACTTTCACTGTGTTTCAACTGTTCTTCTCTTGAGTTCTGACAGCTTTTCTTCCCTTGCCAAAAAGCAGTCTTCCCATTGGTTCAGTTACAAGTCTTAGAGCACCCAAGAGATGCTGTCTCCCTCTCTTCCACCATCTTTAATCTCTAGTCATGATTTAGAATCCCTTTATATGCTGGTAAATTTGGTCTGAAAATAGTTTCTTAAGGATTTTTACATTAATGTCCATATAGGATATTATTTGGTCTGACTTTGATATCAAGTTAATACAGACCCTGAGAATAATTATCAAACTGTCAATTCTACCAAAAGTGATCAGATTCAATTCAATTCATATTAAATTATCAATGTCATTCTACACAGAGCTAGAAAAATCAGTCCTAAATTTCATATGAAAAAACAAGAGTCAGAATAGCCAAATCAATTCTCAGCAATAAGAACCATGCAGGAGACATAATACCTGACTTTACGCTGCTCAAGAGTCAACTCGAAATGGATTAAAGATCTGGAAATCAGACTAGAGAATTTAAATTGACTGTATGGTGTGGGATTCACCATGGGTCCTTTTCTTAACTCAGTATAGAAATAAAGAGCCAGAAAATCTGGGTGTGCTGCTAAAGTAGGATTTATTGCAAAGCAACAGGAAAAGCAGCACACTGGAGAGGAGTGAGGTGGAGTGCTTGGAAGAGAGACACTGCCGCCCTCTGGACCTTCAAGTTTATATCTAAATCTGATATCCTTATCTCATGAGAACTGGCCAGGTCCGTCACAACAGAGTATGTCTTTTTCAGTAACTAGTTGAGGGAATACATGGTGTTTCTCAGTCCCCCTTTAAGACATAGTGTCAGTAACCCTTTAGGCCCCAGTGTCTCCATTTATCTTATCTTTGTTACTATGCCAACAGCCTGCCTGATGCAGTAGTACATGGCATTACATGAATCATCTGCCCGTGACCAGGTCATTCCTCCCTCTTTTATAAGCTTGCATACATCCCTAGACAAGGAATAGGTGTCAAAATTGATCCAAATACTTTCTGCTGGATGGGGATGGGGTAGGGCCCCAGCCTTAGAGGTGCATGCAAGCAACATGTCACAGGGAAGTATGTCCCAATTCCCTGTGATCATCCAAGGGATTATGGTAGATGTTCATTTGTGGTTTTATCTGGAGCACCATCTGGAACTTGATGCTTTAATCCTGTTGGAGACAAACTTGACCATATGATTTAATAGCAAGGGCCAAATATGAGTAGGAATAGAATGGCCACTAGAGGTTTCAAAAGAGGTAGGCTTAACAGAACCTCACTGTAAATCTTTTAAATTATTTTTAAATATAACCGTCTTTATCATGCATGCAATATTATTTTCATTAGCTTCTTCCTCCATAAACATTCTGCGATGTACTCAAACCTTAAATGACTTGTTTTTAACCTTCTGATTTTATCCTAGTCTCTCCTTTCCCATTTGGGACAATCGTACGATAAACTTTATTTTATCATACAAAATCCTTTTTTTTATCCCTCAAGTATTCTCTTTTCTTTTTATCCTTCCTTAAATAAACTTCTCATACTCATGCACCTTCTTTACATATCTTTCATTTCTACATACTGGTTCCTTTCTGCCATAATTCCTTTCTCGACTTTACATTTTGAAACAATTTTTTAAACTTTTTAACAAAATAAGAAACAAATTGAAATCTTCTACCCAAGTTTTACAGTGGCCTGAACTTTAAAGAGTTACAGCTTTTCTTTTCAGATGTTTACATTTTAGCTAGGACTGACTGAAATAACAAACCTCCAAGTAATCTTGAACAGCAAAAGTATCTTAGTACAAGCAGAACAGAAAAAGGGGGAAAAATAGCAGCTTAGGGTTTTTTTTTCCTTTGGGGGCTTTTCTGAAGGGATAAAATGGTTCTGTCGACAAACGGGGTGCAATTTTAAACAGGACTAAGTGTACCAAACTTAGCTTGGCTTCCTGACATTATATCTCTTCCCAACAGTGGAGAATAATTGTTGCTTGCCTCCTGGGCTCCCTGATAAACTTGCTCCCTCTCCAAGGATGTTAGGGTTTGGTTTAGGAGCAGCTGTATGTCTCTGCAAGTGAGGTTGTATAAGAAGGTCAGTAGCTCAAAGACCTGTACATATTGGTCAGTGTTGGTCACATAATTACCTAGGTCTTTTCTGATCTTCTTAAACTTGGCCTGTGAGAATGGTTTGTGGGTAACCTGAGGACCATAGTCTCGTCCTCCTACTGCAATAAGAGGAAACATTTCCATGGGTGTCAGGAGAGGCTCCTTAAATGTCGTGGCTCTTATAGTGTTTTCATCCTGCTTTGCTGGGGTCAATAGCTGGGATCCCATGTATGAAAGAGAGGATGTACTTATGCCTTGCCTGTAACTGTTGTCCCCCTTCTCTTTGTCTGGTTGGGCTTCCATATATATCCCAAGGTATTGGTGTCTCTAATTGCCAAAACACTATAATTTCCAAAATACTTGTGACAGCCACAGACGGATGGTGGCTATTAGAGCCAGGCTTTTGAGCCAGAAGCTGTCCTCTGTATTGCAATCCCTACTCCTTTTTTTTCTCATGATTACTCTTATTTCTGTCTGGCAGGGCCAAGGACCCAGGGTCCCTAAACAAGCATGGCCATCCAGAGATGGTCTTTCCCCAGTTCAAGGTCCCAGAGAGCTTTTAAAAGAGTGTCCCATTTTAGATGGGGGCAAAATTGACGGACACCCTGTGGGGAGACTCACAAGACCAGGATGGGTTTCCCTGGAGCTTCAGTATAAGCCATGACACCGGCTTAGTCCCGCTTAGGTGGCAATGGGCAGCGAGAGCAGTTACCCCATAGGGCATGAGGCTCTGGGTCGCTTACTGGCTGCCACTGAGCCTTAGCAAGCTTGGGAGATGTCCAGAGTCCCTCATTTCTGCTATACACCAGTTACAGGGGCGATTTTCTGTCACTGGAGGGTGAGCCATAGCTACACCATGGCTGGAGGGCCTCCACAGTCGTGAAGAGCAAAGAGCCTCATGGCAGTGGATCCCCCAGTCATCCATGAGGTTTTGATCCTGCTTGGGGAGAGTTATTGCCCTTACAAGATTCAGTGGTGTCAGGTTTCAGACCACTGTGGAAAAGCCCTGCTGAGTCCCACAGTTGAGTGCCAAAATTGTTACGGTGGGATTTACCATGGGCCCTTTTTTAGCTCAGTATAGAAATAAAGAGACAGAAAACCTGGATGTGCTGCTAAAGTATGATTTATTGCAAAGCAACAGGAAAAGCAGCACACTGGAGAGAAGTGAGGTGGAGTGCTTGGAAGAGAGACACTGCTGCCCTCTGGACCTTCAAGGTTTATACCTAAATCCTATTTCCTTATTGCATGAGAACCGGCAGCTAGAGCTGGTTAGGCCCATCACAAGAGGGTATGTCTTTATCAGTAACTGAGTGAGGGGATACATGGTGTTTCTCAATCACCCTTTAAGTCCCAGTGTCAGTAACCCTTTAGGTCCTAGTGTCTCCCTTTATCTTATTTTTGTTGCTATGCCAACAGCCTGCCTGGTGCAGCAGTACATGAATCATCTGCCTATGACTGGGTCATTACAAGAGGAGGGCATAGTTCCAACACTCCAATAAATAGTCACAGGTAGACGCTTCTTCAATATGACCTCCAAGGTACAAGAAATTAAAGCAAGGGTTAATAAGTGGGATTGAATTAAATTAAAGAGCTTCTGTGCATCAAAGGAAATCATTAAGAACCTTAACATAAAGCCAACAGAATGGGAGAAGATTTTTGCCAGCTACTTTTCCAATAGAGGACTAATATCTAGAATAAACAAAGAACTTAAGAAACTTACTGCTAGAAAAACAAATAACCCAATCAAAAAATGGTCAAGTGAACTAAATAGAAACTTCAGAAAAGAAAAAATACAAATGACCAATAAATATATGATATCATTAGCAATCAGTGAGATGCAAATCAAAACTACACTGATATTTCATCTAACCCCAATCAGAATGGCAATCATCAAGAAGTCAAACAACAATAAATACTGTAAAGGATGTGGGGGAAAAGAACTCTTTTAAACTGTTTGTGGGATTGCAAATTAGTGTAGCTGCTATAGAGCTCAGTGTGGAGATTCCTCAGAAAATTGGGAATGGATCCAGCTATACCAATCCTGGGTATCTATCCAAAGGGACTGAGGTCAGAATATTATACATGCATATCCATGTGTATAAGCAATGCAATTCACACTAGCCAAACTATGGAACCAACATAGGTGTCCATCAACAGATGAATGGATTATAAAATTGTGGGATATACACATAATGAAATTCTACTTAGCAATAAGAAGAACAAAATTGTGTCTTTTGCAGAAAAATGGATAGACCTGGAGAACATTATGTTAAGTGAGATTAGCCAGTCACAGAAAGTGATGGGTCATATGTTTTCTGTCATATGTGGAAGCCAGGGGGTAATCAGGATACAACAGGGACTTCAGATAATGGAGGAGATATCCCTGCAAACCAATGGAGAGGGTATGGAGGAGCTGGTGGTGGTGGGGAGGGGAGAATTAATAAAGGAAACCTTTCCATTAAAAAAAGGAATAAGAAAGAACGTGTTCTTAAGTTTTGTTTGGAAAACTAAGAATGATTTTTTTAAAATATTTGGTAGAGCCAGGCGTGGTGGCGCACGCTTGTAGTCCCAGTACTTGGGAGGCAGAGACCGGAGGATCCGGGTTCGTGGCCAGCCTCAGCTACTTAGTGAGGCTCTCCACAACTTCGTGAGACCCGGTTTCAAAATAAAGTATAAAAAATAGGGCTGGGGGTGTGGCTCAGAGGTAGAATGCCCCTGGGTTCAATCCCTGGTACCACAAAAAAAAAATAAATAAAAATAAAAATATTTGGTAGAATTTATCATTGAAGATCATTAGGCCCTGGGGTTTTCTCTGTTGGTAAACTTGTTTTATTGCTGATTCAATTTTATTACTAGATTTAGGTTTATTCATATATTCATATATTCCTGGTTTAATATTGATAGGTTTTGTGTTTGTAGAAAGTTTTCCATTGCAGCTAAGTTTTCTGTATTATATTTTTATTCTGTATTTCATTGATCTCTGTTCTAATATTTTCTATTTCATTTTATCCTCCAACTTCAGTATTAGTTTGGTTTTCCATTTATAGTTTTTTAAGTTGTAAATTGAGTTGTTGATTTGGGATCTTCTTGGTTTTTTAAATATAAACATTTATAGCTGCAAATTTGCCACAAATTACCGATTTTCTTGTATTTTATACATTTGTTCTGTGTATTTTCATTTTTAAAAACTATACCAATTTAAAAAAAATTGTTTGCTGTTGTTTTTCCTTAGATTCAATAATTTCCATTGTTTCATCTGAGTTAATTCACACAAATATCCCTTAGACTTCTCTAGTGATTTTTTCACTTCACTTGTTCTTTTCAGTTTCAGAATTTCCTTTTGGTGTCATTTTAGATTTTCTATCTCTTTATTTATATGTCTATATTGTTCATACATTGTTTTCCTTCCTTATGCATATCTTTATTTCCCTGAGCACCTATAAAACAGCTAATATAAAGTACTTATCTAGTAGATCTGCCATTAAGCTTTTTATGAATAGTTCCTCTTAATTTATTTTTTTTCTGATTGACTTACTTTACTGTTTGTTCATACACGTTTTTTAATTGAGAATTGGACAATTGCATCTAATAATGTGATTTTAAAATAGTGCCTAATAAAGGACATTTGAAAGATCAGGCTAATAAACAGCATATATTTCAGGCATATATTTATAGAACTAATGAAATATTAAGCAACATTATTGTCAGCTAGTTGGTTTACTACTGAATACTTCTGAATATTCTTGGGAATGTAGTTTTAACATAAGTGGATAAAATCCACACAAAATCTTGTGATAGTCTGTGTAAAAATTTCTGTGACAAACAGCAATGTCTTGGAGAGAGAAATTATTACTTAAAACTATTAAATATGAAATAAACAGTTATGAATGTGTTGGACACGTTTCTATCATAGTAACAGTATGTAAAGCTCATTCCTCCCAAATTCCCTCTACCAATTCTCACAATAATCCTGTGTAATACACAATACCACCATGGAAATCAGTAAGGAGTATACTGAAAAGACTAGAAATAGAATAACCATATAATCCAGCTATGCCACTCCTCACTATTTACCTAAAATTACTAAAATCAGCACACTATAGAGTTACCTGCATACCCATATTGATAGCAACACCATTTACAGTTGCCAAATTATGGAACTAGTCTAGGTATCCATAAACAGATGAATGGATAAAGAAAATGTGGTATATATACATGATGGAAGTTTATTCAATCACAAAGAGAAAATAATTATGCCACTTGCAGGAAAATAAATGAAAATGAAAAGCATTGTGTTAAGTGAAAATGCCAAATTCAGAAAGTCAAGTGCCATGTGTTTTCTCTCATATGTGGGAACTAGAGAGAATAAAGAAAATAAAGGATCTCATGAAAATTGAAGGGAGAACATTATGTGAGAGATAGGTTGGGGTTTGAGGGAAGGAATACAACAGAAGGCATTGGGGAATAAAGTTAACCAAATTATGTTATGTACATGTATGCATATACCACAATGGAATTCACTATTATTTATAGTTTTTGCACCAATAAATATTAAAAACAGTAACAAGAATATTTTTGTTTACAAAGTGCCTCCAAATACTTTCCACTTTCCTACTTTCAACAGGAAAAATAGACAATATGAAAATAACCTAGCTTAGATGACTATGAACACCTTCCATTTTTGGTCTTTTCTCCCTTTGTCTGTCAGCTGTAATTGGGAGGTATAGAAACTTAAGATTTAGGAAGTCTACTATAGTATTATGGTAAGTTAAATAGTGCATACAGATTTATATCCAGTTCAATAGCAATGGTGACCCAAATTCAAAGCTATGATTGAGAATGCTCCGTTTGTTAGTTGAAACTAATAGCTGATTCAAAAATTGAAATCCTAGTACATTCTCATCTTTTCTTAATTACAAAATATTTTAATGTGACATAAAATCCTAGTGTCACTAGCTAATATTTGTTTAATCATCACCCATTCTCACCAACTTTGATAACTTTTCCACATTTTATCATAAACTTTTCAATAAATAAAATTTTACTGAAATAATTGAAAATTTTATGTGTCCCAATCTTGCTTGCAAGAAGTAATTATTGAAATAAATTTGCTTCTTCTTATACCTACACAAAATATATATATTCATTACATGACTATGTATTCCAAAATAAAATATTTGTAAAATAATTTTGTATTAGCAAAGTATGATATGATCACTGCTATCTTGTATCAATATTTTCTTTTTGTGCATGCTTCTCTCTAATATTTATTTATTTATTTATTTATTTTTGCAGTACTGGGGATTGAACCCAGGGACATTCTACCTCCGAGCTACACCCCCAGCCCTATTTTTTATACTTTATTTTGAAACCAGGTCTCACGAAGTTGCGGAGGCCTCACTAGGTAGCTGAGGCTGGCCGCAAACCCGGATCCTCCGGTCTCCGCCTCCCAAGTACTGGGATTACAAGCATGCGCTACCACACCTGGCGCTTGTTTCTCTCTAATTTTTAACTCAGTAAATATTTTACTAAGTATTAAATACATAGAAATGAGCACCATTGTACATGTTCAGTGTGTTTTTTTCTCACAGCAAAAACACCTGTGTAAATAGCACCCAGATCAATAGATAGAATATTAACATCTACAAAGGAGCTACCTTTCTGCTATTTCCAAGTAGTTTCCACCTCACTTCAAGCAAACAGTAACGAACATCATATTTTGAATACTGTATATTATATTTTACTAATTTTACAAATTAAATAAATGGAATAATCTCATAGATTCTCTTTTTGTGTATGGAGTTTGGACTTGAGATTGTACTGAATCTGTGCAACAATTTGTAAAACAATGACTTTGTTACAATATTGACACTTCCAAGCCATAAATATTTCCCAATTATCTGTTGCTTTATTAAACACAGCCCCAAAACATATTGGCTTAAGACAACATTCATTTTGCTCATGAATCTTTAATAGAGCAGGATTTGGGAAAGACAGTTTGCTTTGCCTCAATGTGCCACAGCTGGGGCCACTTCCAGAATAGTTGGATCATCCTGTGGACAAGTTGTTGATGTCTGTCAGCCATGGACTCAGCTGAGGTTGTTGGATATGGGCCTTGGCATGGGTTGATTTTTTAAAATGCTTTTATTGGTGCATTGTAATTATACATCATAGTGAAATTCAAAGTGATTAAAAAAACACATGCACATATCACATGGTGTATTTCCTCTGCATCCCACCCGCTCCTCCCTCCTCCCTCCCAGGGCACGTTAGATTGGTAGTAATACCTTAGCATTAGTTGAACTGATTCCTTCCCCAGTCTTCCTTTTCCCCTTCCCTACATCACTCCCCAAATCCCCTTCACTATTCTACTGGTTTCTCGACTCATTTTTTGGAAATCCATTTTGTTTCCTATTTTTTCTCTAGCTTCCACATATGAGAGAAAATATAAGACCCTTGACTTTCTGAGACTGGCGTATCTCACTTTGTTTTTCTCCCAGCATGGCAGCTAAATTTCAAGACCACATATTTCAAGAGATAGGAACTAAAAGCTGCCAGTCACTTAAGGACTGAGCCTGGAGACTGATCAAATGTCACTTCTACCATATTTTGTTAATCAGAGTAGTGCACCCAAGATGACAAAAAAGGGCATAAACTCACTTCTTGATGGGGAAAGTATTAAATAATTTGTGCCATTTTAATCCTTGATAGAAATCTTCAGTATATTTCCCCCTAGGTATTTAATTTAGTGCTAGCCATGTATTACTTTTGAGGGATCATATAGCATTATTGATGCTTTTGTGATATAATTTTGTTGAAAGCTGTTTTATAATTGTTGCTGATAAATAGAATAAGTGACTTTCTAAAAACAACTGTGTTCATTAGATTTGCTATATCTATTTATTAATATGAATTACTTTCCTGTATATTCTTTTTTATTTTAGCATGTATAATGTTATACATGTTAGACTGAATACATTTTACATGTTAATTTGAATAATCAGAATTTCATTTCTTTTTTTCTAATATTCATATGAATTTACTTGGATATATAAGAATACATGTGTCCAATTAAGCAATTATTGCCTATTTCACTGTCCCAAAGAAGTTTTACATTACGGATGCGGACCTCAACTACATCACTAGTACAAGTCAGATCAGTGGTGTGATTTCTTTATTATAATCACAGAGAAAACACTTCTGCTATTCTGCCATTATTGTTTTAAAATATATTTTGATTTCTGAGGGTAAATGTTTGATAGCATGAAGAAAGTTTTCTTCTATTATTAATTTGTTAAGAATTTTTGTGAGCCGGGTGTGGTGGCGCACGCTTGTAATCCCAGTACTTTGGGAGGCGGAGACCGGAGGATCCGGGTTCGAGGCCAGCATCAACTCTCTCTCTCTCTCTCCCTGTCTCTCTCTCTCTCTCTCTACCTAGTGAGGCCCTTCGCAACTTCGTGAGAGCTGGTTTCAAAATAAAGTACAAAAAATTAGGGCCGGGGGTGTAGCGCGGAGGTAGAACGCCCCTGGGTTCAATCCCCAGTACCGCAAAAAAAAAAATAATTTTTGTAAAGAATGGATGTGAGGGATGACCAACTATGAATGTTTTGTTCTTTTATGCTCATTTGTGGATTTATTTACATGTTAATTAAAACACACTACTTTCTTTCCTTTTTTAAAATTGTATACAATTTCAGACTCCCCTATATACCCCCCCAGTGTTTAGAAATTATTCTGAAACACACTCTTTGTAATCACAGATCCAAACCCAAAAGAGTGGATTTTTTTGTAGTCCATCTTCGGAATACTTTTTCTTGTATTTCATTTGATTTCAGAAAAGCACATTCCATTCTTAATCTTACTACTTTGAAGGTTTTAAGAAATATATACATATATTTTATCAATTTGGCTTTCTCTGAATCTGCCCACACAGAAACATAAAATGTAGAAATTCTTGGCAACCTCTGGGCATAGGATTTCTTAATTGCCCCTAAAACAGCTGAAATCCTTAGTGCTCACATTTCTTCTCCACTTCTTACTCCTTTCCTTTTCTGAACAGAAGTCTACTTACTTTCTTAAAGGTCATCTATTTTCCCAGTGAGGTGTTTTTCTATTATTTTACCTATAAGAGTTTCAGCACCTCCAGTTTATTAAGATGACATGATTTTCCTACCCTTCCTATTTCTATGTGTCAATTTCCTCCATGCGATTATGGTTTTTTTCTTACCCCAATTATTTCTTTTTCTTTCTTTTTAAAGTTAAGGAGACTTACCAAATGTCTGGTGAACCTTGGATGAAATGTCTGTGTGCATATGTCTGATGATCAAATTCTGGAATTCACTGTATTGTTATGTGGCTGAGTCATTTTATCAAAAGGGTCACAACTGTTAATATTTGTAGGAAATGTTTTCTTGGAGTCATTAACTCCTATGAACTAGAACACTTCAACATTCTTCTGGGAAGTATTAGCTTGGTCATTTTATTTTTTCATAGCAGTATTTAAATGATATATGCTATGATATATGACTATGCCCAATTCTTTCCTTTTCTTGTTTTTTTCTTTTTTTGAATTCCCTTATGCATGGGATTAACTTTTTTTTTGTCCTCTACATAACTTCTAAATCTATAACCTAAAAGACCAGAGTGTTTTCTGGATGATCTCAAAGTTCTCTGAATCTCCTAAAGCAAAGGAGATTTGTTCCTAAGAGTGCAGATGTACACAGACATATTGAGGCTCTTGAATCTGGAAGAGTCAGAACTTTCACTTGTTGCCAAATCAAAATGGACAGAAAAATGCATGGCTGTGTTTAATTCTTTCTTCTCATCCCACATCAATTAATTTCTATTATTTAGATACTGTCATAAAAGTGGTAGAAATGTACATTACTTTAAAAAGCAATCCCAAGATCAAAACATGTTGATAGCACTACTTTTTAAAAATATTTGTAGCTGTACATTGTAGCAAGATTCAGACAGATACAGTCATATATGCATTCAATAGCTCTTGGTGCATTTCCTTCTGGTCCCCACCCTCGTTTAACTGTCCTCCCTCCCCATACTTGCTAATGTGATTGGTAGGAATACATTCACATATGAACATGACATTATTTATTCTATTTCCTTCCTCAAGCCTCATCTTTGTCCTCCCATCTTCCCTCCACAAATCATCTTCCACTATTCTGATATCTCTCCTGATTTTCATGAGGTCCATTTTCTTTTCTATGTTCTCTTTTGTTTCTATACATGAGAGAAAACATGTGGCCCTTGTTTTTCTGGTTAATCTCACTTAGCATGACTTTCTTTAGTTCCATCCATTTTTCCTGCAAATGTCATAATTGTACTCTTTATGGCTTAGTAAAATTCTATTCTGTGTATATATCACATCTTTTTAATCTACTCATCTGCTTATGGACAGCTAGGTTGGTTACATAACTTGGCTATTGTGAATTGTTCTGCCATTAACATGGATATGCATGTATCACTATAGAATTCTAACTTAAATTCTTTTGGAACAATATCAAGAAGTAATATAGCTGGGTCATATAGCGGAAAACACCATTTTTTTTCTGGTACTGGAGATTGGACTCAGGAGCATTCTACCTCTGAGCTATACCCAGCCCTTTTTATATTTTATTTTTGAAATAGAAACTTGCTAAGTTGCTGAGGATCTTGCTAAGTTGCTGAGGCTGTCCTCAAACCTGCAATCCTTCTGTCTCAGCCTCCCAAGCACTGGGATTACAGGTGTGTTGTAACACACCTGGCAATAACGTGACTTTAAAATGTAATTTTCAAGCACTTTCATGAGTATTTAACTTAATCTCATTAGTCTTTTATTGTATGTAATGTTGTAGATGTTTGGTGGATACATGAGATCTTTGCTAAGCTTTTATTTTTTAGCTTTTTTTTCCTCTGGAGAAAAACAGGGCTGGTTGTAAGGTATCTGCTACTAAGGCATTAGTACTTCTATCACAATAAGTGACATTTCAGAGAAAAATTTTTAACCTCAGTGTTGACTAACATAAACCATGTGGTTAGCCAATTCATTATGCTATAATTATTCCTTTTTCTTTTGAACATTATTATTTCTTTTTTTTATATTCATTTATTGATGCATTGTAATTATACATTTTGATATATGTCAGGGTATCAACATCATACATGCACATATTGCTCATTTAATCCTCCCTCCAATCCCACCCTATTCCCTACCCCTTCCCTCCCTTTCATGCTCCGGATAGTGATTGAGTCTTATAGGTTTGTGTATGTACATCATGTGCTATAGTGTGTTTCCCTCCACCCCCCTCCCAACTCCCTCAGTTAGGTCACTTTCTTTGTCCATCTAAAGATTTCTTCTTCTTCCCTTCTAAGTCCCTTCTAAGTCCCATTCTATCTAGCTCTCACAGATTAGGGGGGACATCTGATTTTTTACTCTTAGTGACTTACTAATATCACTTAGCATGATGTTCTCTAGTTCTCTCCATTTCCTTGAAAATGATGTGATTTTGTTCTTCTTTGTGGCTGCGTAAAATTCCACTGTGTACATATTCCATAGTTTTGTGATCCATTCATCTGTTGATGGACACCTTGGCTGGTTCCAAAGTTTGGCAATTGTGAATTGTGCAGCTATAAACATAGGTACACATGCATTAGTCTGGTAATTAGGTTTTAGTTCTTTGGGGTAGATGCCTAGAAGTGGTATTGCTGGGTCATACGGTAGGTTTATTCCCATTCTTCTGAGGATCCTCCACACTGTTTTCCAAAGCGGTTGCACTAATTTGCACTCCCACCAACAGTGTAGTAGAGTTCCTACTTCTCCACATCCTCGCCAGCATTTGTTGTTGTTTGTGTTTTTAATGATTGCCATTTTAATTGGCATTAGGTGAAATCTCAGGGAAGTTTTGATTTGCATCTCTCTGACTGCTAATGATGTTGAACATTTTTTCATACATTTATGGGCCATTTGTATTTCTTCTTCTGTGAAGTGTCTATTTAGTTCACTTGCCCATTTTTTGATTGGGTTATTTGTTTTTTTAGTGGTGATTTTTTTAAAGTTCTCTGTATATTCTAGATATGAGTCCTCTATCAGAGGAGTATTATTTCTCTCACTTAAAAAATGCAGTTTTTCTGTTTATTTCTTGATATCCTGTTCTTTTAAAATTATTGTTTTTAGATGAATTCCTGATTATTTCCTCTGAGTGAGATCAAATAATGTTCTAAAATTTCTTCTTAAATATGTTCCATACTTGTGAAACTTATTTTCATGTTTATCTAATTTACATTTTATTTCTTAACATGTCCCATAGCTTTTTTAATAAGACAAATCTCCTTACAAATAGTTTTTGCTAAATAGATAGTCAGTACACAGGCTGAATAAATTCAAAAAAATAAATCTTTTCTAAAAAGATTATGTGATATATTTTAAATACAAAGACATTCTGATAATCTTTTTTTTTTTTTGCGGTACCAGGGATTGAACCCAGGGGCGTTCTACCTCCACGCTACACCCCCAGCCCTATTTTTATCCTTTATTTTGAAACTGGGTCTCACGAAGTTGCAGAGGGCCTCACTAAGTAGAGAGAGAGAGAGACAGACAGAGAGAGAGAGACAGAGAGAACTGAGGCTGACCGCGAACCCGGATCCTCCGGTCTCCGCCTCCCAAAGTACTGGGATTACAAGTGTGCGCCACCACGCCCGGCTCTGATTATCTGATAATCTTAAGAAGCAGTTTATATCATCTAGTTATAAATGAGTATATAATCTGTGAAAATGGGAAAAGCGGGAAGGGACACATGCTAAGAGCACATCCTTTGGTTTGGTGGGCTCCGTCTGTCCAACCCTTCATTCCAGGAACCTACAGGGCCATCAGATGGGCCCTGTGCTCTAACCTCCCACAACCCAGCCTTTCATGGTTTCCATTTCTCCAAAGAATAAGCCCCTTGTTTCTTCCAGAATGGGGAGGAGTACTCATCCGAGCACGCAAGGTGGACATGTATTTCCCTGGAGTCTGATGCTTTTATACAAGCTTTTATAAAAGTTTATAAAAGCTTTTATAAACTTTCAAATATTTCTCCTAATTTTATCATTTCTATTTAAGATTCTGAAATTACTAAAGCCATGTGAAGTCCTGTGGAATGAACAGGCCAGCTAATAGGACCCTCTAGCCACTTGCATCTGTTTCACGTTTTCTGAGGCATTCAGTCAGCTATTACTCATCTATTTTCCACTTATTAATATTTTATTGATATTCTTCCCTTTTTATTTTATTTTTGCATTCTAAGGTGTTGATATATTTTCATATATACATGTGTTGTGGTGTGTGTGAGTGTGTGTGTATGTGTGTGTGTGTGTATTCTCTACCCTTTACCATTTTTTGTGCCCTCACAAGGGAGGATAGAGCACATAAATGGATTTAAATTTGCTATGCTTAAGTGGACAGATAACAATATTATTTTCCAGTCCCATGAGATGCTCATTTTCATTTTTGTCCCAATTGATCCTCAGTTACATCAAAATTCATGCAGCTTCCTCACTCAGCAATACTGCTGTTACATTTTTATTTTCCATAGACAATGCTCCCTTTATTTCTCTATTTTTACATAAGAATATGAATGATCATGGTTATAATTTTTATCAGGAGCATATTTTGATCATATTTTTTCCTTCAGATCAAACAACATTATGTGACAGAATTTTCACTAAGACTTCAAATTCTTTTAGAACTTAGGGTACTAATCCTAAAAGGTAAACCAGAAAAAAGCATACTATGTACCCCATAGTATTACAGTGTTTATTAAATATATACTTATAAAATTTCTAGTATTTTATCCAAGTTATAATTTTGTGGGCATTTATACATAAATAAAAAATTTATAAGGGTACTCATTATTTATTAATATGGCTTACAGAGGTAGAGAGGCAAAAGTAATATCAATTCTAATTTTTTAAAGGTCTACCAATAATTAAGCAATAATACCAATAATATTTTAGTGGAGGTAGAGAGCATTACTTTATGTAAAAGAGTCCATGACTGTTTTGATCTGGTAACAAAAGTGATTATGAAAATACATTTAGTAGCTGCATGGATGATCTATTTTTAATGGTTATGTAAGTACTGCAGTGCATAAACTAATTAATGCATGATTCCCATTACTGAATGAGTCATATAGCTTTAAATAAAGCTAAATTAAAAACTACACTGATTTAAAAATTAAATAATAATTCAAATTGAACAGTGATATGACAAAATTTTGAAAATGCTGTCAAATAAGTAATTTATATTCACAGGTTCTAAGTCATAGAAAAGGCAAATAGTATAAAGAATGGGATTTAAGATACAGATAATCAGTATTCATCTTTAAAGCTATTATTCAGAGTTTATCAATTATTATGCTATTTTATAAAATTTAAAAAGCTTTTAGTGGAATTTCTGTTTCTGCCCCTCTTTTTGTTGCTAAATAGATATTAGAGGTGTGTTTTGGTAGGCTGGAGATAAGAAAATATGAGCCTGGATCTATATTTTTCATTCAAAGCATCAGAAAGCTGGGTTTTCAAGATAGAATGAGATGAGATGATCTCTAGCATAAATCAGAAGATTTTTGCCAGCTACCCCTCTGACAGAGGACTCATATCTAGAATATACAGAGAACTTAAAAAAATCACCACTAAAAAAACAAATAACCCAATCAAAAAATGGGCAAGTGAACTAAATAGACACTTCACAGAAGAAGAAATACAAATGGCCCAAAAATGTATGAAAAAATGTTCAACATCATTAGCAATCAGAGAGATGCAAATCAAAACTACCCTGAGATTTCACCTAACCCCAATTAGAATGGCAATCATTAAAAACACAAACAACAACAAATGCTGGCGAGGATGTGGAGAAGTAGGAACTCTACTACACTGTTGGTGGAATTGCAAATTAGTGCAACCGCTTTGGAAAA